>PVKH010026441.1:0-13209 GCA_004027955.1 Chaetophractus vellerosus
CTATGCCAATTCTTTACATATATTATTTCCAGACCTCACAACAACTGTATATGGTAGATGTTTGTTATTCTTTCTTTGTAAGTCTAGAAATTGAAGCCCACTGAAATTAAATAACTTGTTCTATGTCTAAGACTGAGTTAGTTGCTTTGAATGTCAATCCCAACTCTAACGTCAAAGATCAGTTTTTGTTTTGTTGTGTTTCACTATGCCAAAACAAGCTGCTTTAAGAAAACATCCCATACGTTATTTGTCATCTAATTGCAAATAATGCTGAGGAAACAGAAAGAGGAAAGAAAAAAGGAAACAACTGCATGTCACATTTTAAATCAGGACTCAGAAAATAGAGTCATGAAAACACAGTTCATGTTAGAGGAATCAGTGGCATTGGGTGAGATTTAGAATCTGTCTTGACCACTACCGTCTTGGCTTAGTCTAATTTACAGGCTTCACATTTGAAAGGGCCCCATTTGTTCCTGTTTGTCCTCTGGTGGCTCTTTGGAGGCACAGAGGTAGATAGACTCTCAGCAAGTCTTCCACATATGGAATTTCTGAATATGATAAATAAAATACAATAACATGGATATTTATAAAATATATATATTTTGGGGCATTTCTTTTGACTAGGAAAACACTAAGAGTTGGTAAAATACTATTAGGTCTCCTCTTTTATACTCATCTATTCCCTCCTTCTGCAAAACAATAACTATTACTTAATACTAGCCTCTGCATTGCAGATACAGAAACAAAAGGCCAAAGGAGCTAATTGTTCTGAGGGATAAACCACTGGTGGATTAGTTCTGTTCCTGTTTGCATGTCCATTGTCAATTCTAATAATTTATTTGTATGCCCCAAGTCTCCTGAGAATCATTAGTGTCTATTGGAAAATGATCATACCAGCTAATTTTTTACAATTAATTGAATTTTCATACTCCTACATTTCAATATCAGTCAATATTTTTACATACTGACACTTTTAATCAAGGATTATCTTTCACAAGGGAGCTACAACAGGGCCCTAATTAATTGAAGTGATAATTGCTCCCCTCCCTTGTGGTTTATTTGTTACATAACACATTTCTCAGGAAATTCACATCCTAAGTAGTCCTCTTTAAGATACTAGCATTTATAAGGAGATGCTTTAGTTTCTATCTCTGTAAAAATTTACCAAAAGTTCAAATTCTTTTTATTTTCTAGGAGCATTATAGAAAGGAAGTCATATTTATTTTCCAGAAATTTTCAATATTCAAACAAAATAAAATGATATGTTTCTCTTATTGAAGTGTTTGGATTGAATCCCAGAGGTCATTTTCATGGGAGAAAGAAAGGTTGTCAAATGTCTCCCTTTTGATTTTAACTAGCTTATTTTAGCTTCTTTATCACAATGCAATTTCCCCTGGTCCATTTCTCTCCAATCTTTTTTCCATTTCTCAGTCCTCAGGTACCTAATTGCTCCTGACTCTCTGTAGCTTTTTCAGTGCATAAAGTTTGTTATATTCTCCCTCTGATTGCGTCCCATTATTTTAGTAGACATTGAATCTAGAGTTTTGGCTATAATTGGCAGCCCAGCTCTCTTCTCCTTTAATAGATATTGGTCCTCTTCCTATATTTTAACACCTCCTAGTGTGAGATGCATTTTCAGAAATAATTGATGGTGACTTTAAATCTGTAGCTGATTCCCCTAAGATATGGAAATGTAGACCATTGAAATCATTGACTATCTGTACCCTATATTGGTCAGATTTTCTAAAGGTTGTCTGTTTTTGCATCTTTTAATTAAGATAGTGTGACATTCATTTCACTTGCAGCTAACATTTGACTACATTTTAAAATTTATTATTTTTCCAAAGCTCTCATGTGCTCTTCCCTTACTCTTCCAACTTCATTGAAAATGAAACTTGATATCAAGGATTCAATTAGCTAAATTCAAACTCTTCTTTTTTTTTTTTTTTGATTCCTCTATATAATTATTGAAAGACACCTTTTCCTGTTACACTGGTTTTTCCTTTTGTATTTTCATTAAATCAGTAAACATTTTTCCTTTGCTCCTTGAAGATAAATTTTAGCTATGTATTAGGGATGTTTTTCTTTTCACCGTGAATATTATATTATTTATTTTCTCTAATCTTACTTGTCCTTGCTTTTAAACTCTGGAACTTTCCAATAATACCCACCATAATTCATATTTTGAACATATTTATTCTATCTCTTTTTTCTCCTTCCTTTACTTCACCCTTACTCCCATTTCAACACTTAGTGAGAAAAGAACATTGTTCCTTTACATCTTTTGGTTTTTATTTAATTACCTTTATTTCTCCTCTACTATATGTTTCACAAGATTTTTTTTTTTTCATAATTCAGACCAAAAAATTCCCTCACCTCTCTCTTGAGGTATTTAAAGGTTTGTTTACTCAGTTTTGTTAATTCTTCTGCTTCTTTGAGCCTGTAAATACATGAAGATGGGAAGAAAGGATACAGCCCAAAGGTGTCACTTGTCCATTACCTTCCTTAGTTGATCTTCTCAGCTTCCAATTATGGTCCATAAGGAAGCTAAGTGAAACAGCTGAAAACCTACCCAAGCTGATTCTACTGACCTGAAAATGAAAGACCATAAGTTTTAATTTATTAAAACCATAAGTTTTAATACAAGACAGAATACTCTTATTCTATTTGAGAAGTGATAGAAATTCTAAGAGGTTATT
Source organism: Chaetophractus vellerosus (assembly GCA_004027955.1). Lineage (NCBI taxonomy): Eukaryota > Metazoa > Chordata > Mammalia > Cingulata > Chlamyphoridae > Chaetophractus > Chaetophractus vellerosus. The sequence goes on from PVKH010026441.1 coordinate 2,700, forward strand.
TTTTATTCTTCTGGGTTGTGTGTTTTCTCTATTCTATGTCTCTAGGAAAATTGATACTGTTGAATATATTAATCTAGTCATTCCAGTTATTTAGGTATGGCCTTTGCATTGGGCAACTAATGTTACCCACTTTTCTTTGACTATTAATGCCTTCACTTAGGTCCACTCTTTAACTTACACTAATGCCATATATTCAACTCCTTTATATAATGAAATTATGATTTGTCTATCTTTTTCTTTTTCTTTTTTCCAGTTGAATCTCTGATGTCTGACTCTATTCTTGGCACAGAGCAGAGATCAATAGATATTTCTTTGATATTGATTTTATGCCACTACCTGCTAAGAGTCTCACATTTGCTACCACCCTAGTCTGGGTCTTGTATTGGTTTCATAATGAGAAGTCATCTTTTTCTTAATAACTCAAAGCAATTCTCTTTTTAGATAAAATTTACTTTTCAGAATAAATCTTCCCTTCTGATACACTTTCCCACTTTTGAAAAACTTTTCATCTATGTCTGGGCAAACTTTTCCCTGAGCTGCCTTTGTATGTATATGATAATATTGATTTTGTTTAAACTGAATCTAATTAATATCTAGCGCATGAACTTTAAAGGAATCTGACTTGCTTCTTTTCATATACAACAAACGTTGAAACAAATTTAAGCTACAACAGATCACATATGATTTTAAAAGACTGTATTTTTTCCCCACACTAGGGATGGCTTATAGTACCATTGACTTTTTTGTTGTTGTCTTTATCCAGAAGATTAAAAACAGTTTAATTCATGAAACTAAGCAATCTTCTGCATAACTTAGCCATACTGTAGATTTGGACTTATTCATACAATGGGAGTCTTCATTCATTTATTCTTGTGTTCACTCTTTCAACAAATATTTGCTCAGCACTTATTTTGTGTAAGATAATGTGCTTGTGCCCTGATTTGTCCCTCCTGCCTGGCCTCTCTCTGTCATCACATATGAATAACGATAGAGGAAGGAGAGGTACACTGCACTCAAATGCTACATGGCCTCCTTCGCCACCCCTCCCCCCATACACCCAGAGTTTAGCATTCCTTCATACTACCACTTCTGCACACGGCATTTGTAGTTGAACTGTGCTCTCTGGTAGAAGGAATCATTCACTGGCCTTCAGCACCTACTAGGGAGCATAGAGAGAGAAGGTTTAGGCATCTTTCATGGTCTTGAGGCTCAGGTGCAGTGTAGGAAGTATGATACTGCCAAGCAGTATAAAGTAGTGGTTAAGAAGATGCACTTTGGAGATTATTTTATCATTAAGTTCCTTCAACTTCAAAGAATCAAGGCTTTGCTATGGTTTAATATTTTCTAGTCTGACATCTTTGTTTTACAGTTAAGAAGACTGGGACCAAGAAACAAGAGCAGGTTGTCCGTGGTGACACTGATCATTAGTCCTTGCAGCTTCTATTTGGGCCACCATTTTTTAAAAAATAATGTTGATACTTATAAAAATAAAGCAATTAAACCTGAGTACCAGATGACTATGAGGATTCCATAGAAAGTCCAGATTGTCTAACTCTGGCATTTTATGTGAGAGAAAAATGAACTTAAATCATGTGTAAAAATTTTAAATAAATCAACTCAACCTTTTAACTTTATGTAATCAAGAATAACTGAAAACAAATTATACAATGTATTTGTCCCCTGGAAATGGATGACAACTTTTAAAAAGTGAAAAAATATGATGGATGAAGCCATTTATAAAACAACATCAAAATCCACTACTTCTGATTCTCCATTTCATGAGGTCATTAGGAAATTCTGCTGTCACATCTACTGCCAAATCGGCAAAAATTGTTCATGCAGTGTCTTTAGAGACAAATTGGAAAGTTGTCCTTTGATGTCATCTCTCTTAATTCTGTCAATGTATTTTTATTCCAAATAGCAGATTAATTCATCCTGATAACATAGATGTAATCAGCTTTGCTGCTAATGATTTCAAAATGAAATCCCAATTTTTGTTTTGTTTTGCTTTGTTCTATATCAGGGGGAAGCACAGAGAAGGAGCAATTCTTGATGAGTTGAGGAATTTGTGTTGTCTGGGACACTGGGCATTTCATGGTCCAGAGAGAAATTTGCAATGCGGTGATAGAAAGCTCTCACAGACTACCGTCACACTGAGAACGTGATGTGCTCCTGGGGAATGTTGGGAAGGCACTTGCAAAGCTATTTTAAGAGGCGTCTGGAACTGTGAGAGGACAAGGAAGTATAGAACATGCCAGAAGCCTTGTTTGTAAATATTGTATTCTCTCTAGGAGTTACTCAGTGGCAAAATCAAAAAAGATGTTTTGCCAGAAAATAAAGCTGCTTATCTAGCCCCACTAGAAGAGAATTCCACAATAAGTGAAAACCTCAAATTAAACCTGAAACATTTCAAAACAATTGCAGGAAATCCGATTTTTTGTTTGTTGTGTTTCTTCTTTGTGAACTCCTTAAGCTTAGCGAAGATAAGTGCCATTAGTTGGTGCCAGGACTTTATCAGAACACAGAAGGATTTCATTTTCTGAGAAACTGTTTAATGAGGCTAAAGGATAATCTGCCTCTACCTTTTTAGAAAAGGTGTTATTCATTTTCATAGAGGTCCCTGAAAAAGAATTTAGACAATGTTGGCAACTTTTCTTTGGAAGAGTGTTCCTCTTTAATAATGGAATATGTGGGTAAACAAATAGGACTCCAGATTTTATACACGTTCTCAGTCTGTGGCACAACTATGGATTCCAAAGAAAGCTGGAACACAGCTTGCTCACAAAGGTAAGGCATTCTGGACAACTTGCTTCATTCACATGTGCCCCTTCCTGGAAAAAACAACTTAAATCTCAGGGACATCATCTTTATATACCTATGACGAGGACATTATCCATTTTTAAAACTGACAAAATCCATCACCAGCTTCATTATTATTTTGTATCTTAAAGCCCACTTTTTTTATATCTCTGTAGTATTCAGTGAGTTATTTTATAGAGAGTACCTGTAAGTGCTTTTAAGAGATAGCTATTGTTACATTAGAAATATTTGGTTATTCATATATTCTTTCAATATTTATTGCTTGCAAAATTAGATATAGCCAGGTACTTTGCTAGGCATTTAGAAGGCAAAGATAATTAATCACAGACCTGGCCTCACGGTCTGCCCAGGGAGATAAGGTGAAAAAAAAGCAATGATACACAATATGACAAGTGCTATAATGAAGGTATTGGGACCTCTAAAATAATGGCAGCGAAGAATGGGACTAATCCAGCCGAAACTTGGCTCCATAGAGCATTAAAGGATGAGCTGAATTTTACTGGGTTGATGGGGGAGGAGAAAGGACGTTCCATAAAAGGGAACAACATGTTCTAAAGCATAAGAATTGAAACATTCAGGGTGCTGGTCTTGCACTTTATTCACAGTGTCTACAGCCTGGGGTGGGCATGGGAAGGAAAGTTGAAAAGATACTTGGTCCAATATGCCATTCTAAGGAGTCTAGACTTATCCTGTTAGCTATCATGAGCAAAATCTTTAACCAAAGGAAAAAAGTTTCTTTAATGTTATGCCCTGTACCATGTTATTTCAGCTGACAGTTACATAAGCATTTGATAGAAAACCTGGATAAGCCTAGAGAAGAAGAATTATATTGTTCAAGCAGCAACATACAACTTATGATGTCTTCTGATATCATAATGTCTGTCTTAAGAAAGATTGGACACATTAAAACACAGAGGAAAAATTCTCTATGCTTCCATGATTTCCACCCATTTATAACCTCAGTATGTCTGGGCTTTGGATAGATCAGTAGGTCTAGTCCTACTAAAGCAAGTCATCAAAGACACTGAATAGGAAGCATAAATTTTTCATAATTTAAAATATTTCTTTTGTTGAAGGATCTGACATTATTTGCTATTTCTAAGAAACTAAGACCTCTGGAGTAAAGCAGTGAATAATTTAATCAATTTTCCAAGTGTTTTATTTTTGCTTGGCATTAAGCATCTAGTATGTATCCCAAAGGGCTTGTTTATATATAGAGAAAAGATATGTCCCCACTTTCAAGTCAGTCAAAGCCAAATTTATCTTATGAAATTATACTATTAAGATATGTCAACATAACCACTTGTCTCCCCAAATACCCAAAATAGCATGAGGATTGATGGACTTATGTGCTTTTTCCTGGTTGTTTGTATCAACTCTGTGATTTTGTCACCAAGCTGTCTGTTCCTTAAGTTTGTATCCAGTTTGTGATATGACAGTGCTTTCCTTGAATACCAGGAACTCACAATAACAAAACCACACAAAAACACCTTTCAGTCTTTGCAAATTGGCTCTGTGTTGGCTGTGTCTTTCTTTAGGGCTTTGTTTCTACCAATGAGCCTGAAGAGCAGCCTGAGGCAAAATACAGGGTCGTTTCTAGCCTTTTTTGAGCATGTGTCTTGTCCTGGGTGTGGAGGCTTGGCCTTGAGCATTTCTGCATTTACAGGAATCTGAATGTCCCTTTTCTACCTTTTAAGTAACCGTTCCCATGTCCTGGGTACTGTATTTTATACCTTAAAGCTGGTAAGCCTTTGTCCCAGGCTTCTGTAATTTGTTTTTTACATTGATTTAACTGTCTACAAGCTGTTTTTCCCACAGAGCAAGTTCTAGGATGGTGAGCTAGAGATGAGTGTCTTGGTTCAGTCCTTTAGGCTTCCACTAGGTAGAATTGCACAGACATATATGCACCCTAGTATGTGCATAAGGGTTACTCTGCTCCCTCTGGAACAGAAATAGGGACCCATACTGAGGATGGCTGTACACTGCATGAGGGAGGGCTTGGAAGAGGAGCCAGCAAGGGTGCCATAAGCTTTTTTTAGCATTTTTAAGTTGTCTTTTTCTTGCTTCAGCACTCACCCCACTACTGCAACCCTTTAACTGTTTTCCAGAGCTCTGAGTAAAATGGCTTTGCCAGTTTTTATTGTTCCCAGATTCTGTGAGGTAACAGAACTGGAAAGGAGCAGAGTAACCCTTTCAAGAACCCTCAGGAGGGACTCCCTTATTGACACCCTTTTCCTTAAGGTCAAAATAAGGTTAACAATCCACATTGTCCTTTTCTTCCTTGCTGGGCTCTGCTGAATATGTTGCTTTGCCCTGTTGTATTTGAACAGGAGAATTTTATTAATGTTTTGCCATTCCCCAGAGAGAGCCAGACCATCAAGTGATAGCTTAGTCCCTGGGCTCCTAATATGCAACTAAAGACAGGTACTTACTGAGTTAAAATGGATAGGGGCCTAATTATCCTCTTCCCTGTAATGCCAGCTAAGTGTACATATCTCTGCTCATCTCTGCCATGGTGTGGAAAGCTATGGGAATTCACAGAGAAATATTTTATCAGGTTTCCAGAAAGGAATTACATTTATGTTTAGGAATAATTTTTCAAGTCACACCAATCATCAGTCCTCAATCATCAGGGAAAAGCTCTCTCTGTCATGGAATGAGATGTCTCACAGTTTCCCTAATTTAACATGGGACTACAGTCTGTTGTATTTCCTCAATGGAGAATTCATGAGCATAATTTATTTCTTGTTAATAAAGTGATTTGGGAGCTCAAAGAAATGTTGCTGTGTAATTATTCTAATAAAAATTATCACCTATTCAAAGAACTTTCAAGAACCAAAACCTAATTTTTCACTGTCTCAATTTCTGTCAGAATATTGAATATTGGCACATTAATCAATATTGACAGGTAGGAGAAAGGCTCCCAATATGAGGTTGCATGCCCAGCCATCACTGAACATTAGCCCTTTGCAAGTAGGTTTGAGTGCAGAGCAGGTGTGGGGAGTAAGGACCCATGCCTTCTTGCAGAGAATTGACTTGACTTTGAGGCATGCTTAGCTCTTCTTGGGCTATGGAAGAGCATACTTACAACCGTTTGGAATCTATTGCTTTCAGAGTTATGTTTTGCATCTATTGCTTCCCTCACAATCCTGTGAAGTAGATGGTATTACTCTGATTTACAGGTGAGGAATATGAGTATTTAAGTGCTTTCCCTGTTTCAATTTCAAGCTTATGACAGATCCAGGACACAAATAATTTTTTCTCACTCAAATATATCTCTTTCCAAAAAGATTGATTCTCAAGATAACACCCAGTCCTGTAGATTCATTTCTATAGTGGGTATTACCAATTCTTCTATTCCCTACTTCACAAGATTTTTCAAGGACCAGAAGAAATGAATGGGGAGGCACTTTGTAAATACTTAAAAGGCTGTACAAATGAAGTATGGCATACTAAAATCACTATTATGAATTACAGTAACTTTAGATACAGCCATTTATTTTATTTGTTTAGCTATACAATACTGTTCCAGGGATAGTATTTTCTCTATGTTTAAGTTACTTTTAAACTATGTTATTTGTCTTGTTAGACTTACTTCCCATTTTCCCAGAGACATTTCATAATCATGGAGCACATACATCAGACCTTGACTGCCTTTTCTGTCAAGGATTAACTAGTATGGAATAAACACCTCTCCCTAACCTAGAATATCTTCCTACAACCAGTTGTTCATAATTGTTTTCCCTCAAAATTCAGCATAAATCTTACAATTAATTTTCTTGTAAGTTTTTTTCCTGACCTGGGGTCATAGGTTAAGATTATTGCCATATTATCTGAAGGAAATTCCCTTAAAGCTGAGATAATATATTGCTAATCATGGTAAGAGTTAAGAAATTTCTAGTTTGCACTTAAATATAATTTCTAGAAGTGTCTGTATCAGGCTGAGATGGATTGGGTTGGAAGGAGGTAATTGAAATATAATCTAGGCAAAGGAATGGGCACATGGAATCAGAAGATTGAGATCACCTCAATGTTCTTTTATTATGTCACTGCCTCTAATATAAGGCAATGTACTGCTCTGTGTGCATAGCTAAGAATAACCAAAGTGATTGACCATATATCCTGAGAAACAAAGAGTATCTGAACAGAAATTAATGGTGACCAGCGGCTACCATTCAAATTAAATACTTTCCTCTGCAGAATCCCCCAAAAATGATAGTACTCAAAAGAAAATTGCTGTGTTCTGCAGTAAAGTGAACCTGTGACTCAGAAGCAGAAAGATCATGAATAGAAACAATCTGCTTACCAGGGGTGTTCTAAGGTGAAGTCCCAGCTGACTTTCTTCATCTTGGGAACCACAGGTCCCAGGTTCTGCATTCTTCTCTGGTGAGTAGTAGAACCATGTCGTGGAAGCTTCCCGCCTGAAGAGAGTGCAGGGTTTGCCACTCATTCTTTGCTCTGTGAAGGGAACAGTGATAATGGCTCTATTCGAAGACTCTGTCTAATGTAATTAGAGCTACTTTATTGAGTACATCTTAAGATACAATTGTTATATATATTTTTATTTAGTCGCCTCAAAAGCCTGCAATATATTATTGCCATTTTACAGATAAGGAAAAAGGCTCAGGAAGTTTGAATAACATAACCAAGATCACTTGCGCAGAAGAGAGAGCTAGGAGATTTAAATGCAAGCCAGTGTCCTTGCCTCTAGGTCACATTGTCACTTGTAGGAATATTCATAGAGGGACCAAGGCTCTTTAGAGAAAGGAGATCTGTAGGACATAGGAAAGTCACCACTTAAAAGACATTCTTCCTGATCTTCTATCTAGAATACGTACCCATCTCAAACTTCATGGTTCTGTTCAGCACTTTTTTTGTGTCCTTCTGTGTTCTTTAGTTTTAATATAGCAATGTATAATAAAACAAATACTTGTTTCTCTGACACTCAAAGCCATGTACTTTTTAGTTCTCATCTGGACTTCCATTTCTGCCTGCTTGACATCTCTCTTTGGATGTTTCACCAGCATCTCTAACTTAAGATGCCCAAAGTAAAAATTTGCATTTTAATGAAGCTTTGTTACTCCTTCCTTCTGCATTCACCTGTCTGTCACATTTCAGAAAATGGCACCATCATCGACTAATTTGCTAAGTCCAGAAACATAGGACTTGTTTTTTTTTAATTAGAGAATTGTAAGTTTACAATTTCATATAGAAAATAAAGAGTTCCATATATACCCTCCCCCTGTTATTAGCACTTTTTCTTAGTGTAGTACCCTTGTTACACTTGATGAAAGAATATTATAATTGTACTATTAACTACAGTCCATAGTTTAGGGTGTATTTTTCCCATATACCACCCTATTATTAACACCTTGCATTAGTGTGGTATATTCATTATACTTCATGAAAGAACATTTTTATATTGTGCTATTAACTAAGTCCATCATTTCCAGTAGGGTTCACTGTGTTGTACAGTCCTATGTTTTACCTCAATTTTTATTCCGGTAACAAATATACAACCTAAAAGTTCCCCTTTTAACCACATTCACATATAAAATTCAATATTATTAATAACATTCATAATGTGCTATCATCACCACTAGACATTTTCAAAAATATACAAAGAACACAAATAGAAACTATGTACAATTTAAGCATTAAATCCCCATTCTCTACCCGCAACCCAGCCCTTGATAATCTATATTCTAGATTTTTAACTCTATGAGTTTGCTTATTCTAATTATTTCTTATCGTTGAGCTCATACACTATTTGTCCTTTTGTGTCTGGCTTATTTTACTCAACATAATGTCTTCAAGGCTCATTGATGTTGTTGCATGAATCAGAACGTCATTCCTTTTTAATGCTGAATAATATTCTACTGTATGTATATTCCCACATTTGTTTATCAGTTCTTCAGTTGACAGGCACTTAGGCTGTTTCCATCTTTTGGTAATTGTGAATATAATGCTGCTATGATCATCAGTGTGCAAATGTCTTTCCTTGTCTATGTTTTCAATTCTTCAATTGCTGGATTATATGGTAATTCTATACTTAGCTCTCTGAGGAACTTTCAAACTATCTTCTACAGCTGCTGTACCATTTTACATCGCTACCAGCAATGAATGAGTATTCTTATTTCTCCACATCCTCTCCAACAGTTGTAATATTCTGTTTTTTTTTTAAATACCTTTTAATACCTAGCCATTCTACTGTATGTGAAGTGGTATCTCATTGTGATTTTGATTTGCATTTCCCTAATAGCTAATGAGTTAAGCATTTTTCAGGTGCTCATTAGCCATTTGTATAACCTCTTTGGAGAAATGTCTATTCAAATCTTTTGCCCATTTTTAAAAAATTGAGTTGTTTGTCTTTTTATTTTTGTATGTAGAATTTCTTTATATATATGCTGGTATTGAACCCTTACCAGAATTGCGGTCTTCAAATATTTTCTCCCATTGTGTAGGCTGTATTTTAACTTTCATGATAAAGTCCTTTGAGTCACAAAAGTTAATTTTGAAGAGGTCCCATTTATCTACTTTTTCTTTTGTTGCTTGTGCTTTGGGTATAATGTTAAGAAACCATTGCCTAACACAACACCCTGTAGATGCTTCTCTATGATTTTCTCTAGGAGTTTTATGTTCCTGAGTATTTAGGTCTTTGATCCATTTTGAGTTAATTTTTGAATATGGTATGAGATAGGGTCCTTCTTCATTCTTTTGCATTTGAATATCCAGTTCTCCCAACACCATTTTTTGAAAAAGCTATTCTTTCCCATTTGAGCGGACTTGGCAGCCTTGTCAAAAATCAGTTGGCCATAGATGTGAGGGTTTATTTCTGAATACTCTCCATATGATTCCATTGGTTCATATATATCTATCCTTGTGCCATTACTATACTGTTTTGACCACTGTACAAAGGTTTTTGCTTGTTTGTTTTGTTTTTGTTTTTGTTTGTATTTTTTTTTTTGGCAAGGATTTTTTTTAAGGTTTTATAATAAACCTTATTTTTAAAGAGGTTTTATATTACAGAAAAGTTACATCAAAGTATCAGGGTTTCCCATGTACCCCCTCCCCCTCCACATTTTCCCCTATTAATAACATCTTACAATAGTGTAGTACATTTCTTACAATTTATGAAAAAATACTGAAGCATTGCTACTAACCAAAGTCTATAGTTTACCTTATGGTTTACACTTTCCACAGTAAAATTTTATAGGTTTTGACAAAATGTATAATGAATGACCTGTATCTGTTATTGCAATATTATGCATAATAATTCCAATGCCCTAAAAATGCCCTATGTTCCACCTGTTCTTCCATCCCTCTCCCCTCAGAACCTCTGGTAACCACTCTTTTTATATCAATGTTACATGTTCTTTTGTTACTACAATATGAATAAGTTTACTTTGGTCCATGTTTGCAATCCCCTCTTATGTTTGTTCATTCCTCAATCTTGAGGATTTTGGAATGGTGATACCCATTCTGCTTCAGATTGACAGGGGCTTAGATCATATGGCGCTGATGGAAGGAACTGTTCTATTTGCAGTTGTAGATACTCTGTTTTTTTGGGATGGGGGCTGTCCATCATCATCATTTTGTTCATTGTCTGGGATGCATCTGATGAACTGGAGAGTAGGTGTTGGCCGCAACTCTGCTGAGATTTAGGGCTCAGCCAGCATGTGAACAGACT
>PVKH010026442.1:0-13208 GCA_004027955.1 Chaetophractus vellerosus
CCTATAAGAGGTCCAGGGTTCAATTCCTAGGACCTCCTGGTAAAAAGCTGGCCTGCATGGCAAGCTGGCCCAAGTGGAGAGCTGGCCCACGCGGAGAGCTGGCCCACGCAGAGTGCTAGCCCACACGGGAGTGCTGGCCCATGCAGAGTGTTGGTGAAGCAAGATGGCGCAACAAAAAGAGACACAGAATAGAGACAATGAGAGACACAGTAAATCGGGGAACTGAGGTTGTGCAAGAGATTGCGCAGCCTCTCTCACTCTGGAAGGTCCCAGGATTGGCTCCTGGTACCAACTAAAGAGAAGACAAGCAGACACTGAAGAACAGACAGCAAGTGCAAAAACAAGGTGGTGGTGGGGGGGGGGGCGGGGATAAATAAATAAAATCTTCAAAAAAAAAATGTCTTTCATTACTAACTTGCATTTCCAAAGATTTAAGAATTATCTCAAAACAAAACTAAGCATACCAAGTGTCTTGGAGAATATATTCCTTTTTTTTATTTATTGGCATTTCCCATTTATTATTTCAGCGCTCCTGGACTAATATTATTCTACATTAAGCCTCTGATTTAAGTTTCATTTAAATTTCCTCTTTTTAAATACGTATCTCTCCTCATTTAAATTCTCTAGAGTTTTAAGCAGAGAAGTAGGAGTTTAGTGTAAACTTTTCTTATTTGCATTAAGTAATTGGATAGCTTGCCTAAGCTTAATGAAACAAATACCAGTCAGCTCTGCCCTTATAAATCAAACCCTAGCAACTTAGCTCTCTTTCCTCGGCATATTCTCAATCAGGTGAGAGACTTAAGATAGACAAGCAAAATGAATTTCTAAAATCAAGCCAAATCTCCTATAATGCATATTATTACAACGTGTCCTTTTAAATGGAAAAAATATATATAAACTACTCATACACATTCCGCTCTCATAGACATTTAGTATATAAAATCTAGTTCTGTATATTTCAGTCCCTGTGTAAAAGCCAGCCAATATAATGTGATTCCAAAAGAACCTAAAGGTTTTAAGAAAGAGGGAAGGGCATTTTAAATATAACTGCAGCTAAGCAATTTTTATGTATAAAACTTGATTATTCTCGATGCGGGAAGCATTACTAACTCCATTTTTTGGTGGAAAAGCAAACTTAAGACATGAACCGCCCTGATCTGATTTCCAAAACCATGCTCATGAAGCATAAGGCCTCCTATGAGAATTTGTTTCCATCACATTAATCACATTTATAGTCATATAAGGACAGTTTTTAAATCCTATATTATTCATAATTATTTTAAAATAATCTTGTTTTAATTTGTTCTCACTATCTCAATTTAGAGTTTGCAGGAGTCTAAATTATAACCAGTGTTTTCCAAAGTGGTTTGGCCTTAAAATGTTTCTCTGAACTCGGGTACTGCTCATTTGGCCATTCATAAATACTCAGGTTTATCTTCATAAAAGTTGACATATAAGTAATTCTATACAATTCTAGCTTAGAAAATTACTTTATAATTTAATACATAAGGCCATTAGACTACTGAAGGGAAAGTTGATAAGAACCTCTGATAATGGGTGAAAATAAATGGGAAACTGAGATTGTCTCAGATAAAGTGATTTATCTAAAATTGAACTATGACCATTATACACAGACAATATCTTCCAAGTAATGTGATGTACTTGACTCAGAAAGACTGTTTCAAACACTGGAAGAGAAAAATGAACTACTACAACCTCAAAGGTCATTTTGAATGCTAATGATGAATTTTACTTTAATGCATCATAGTTTGTCAGAACATGCTGAACTAGCATTCAAAATACTGTTTACTATTCAATTTTAAACAGAAAAGCTGAGCTGGATAATTCAACAAACTAATTATTAGACTATTAAAAATAATGACAGAACAAGTGAACAGCTTTCTATTAATAAGATTTTGCAAAAGTACATAGCAAGCTTAACACTTCTCAGCTCAAATTATTTCAAATCCTGGAAGGAAATTTACATAGATTGAGATTACATAATAAATACAAGAAAATGAATTTACAGTAATATAGTCATGTTATATTCATATATAATATCTACGTGTGTAACAGATAGAGTTAACATTTATTAATGCTTCCTTTGTCCCAGACACAGTTGTAAGAAATTGACAGGTAGTAACTCATTTAATCCTCACAGCAACTTAATTGAATAGGTTCTTTATCTTTTAGATGAGAAAACTGAGGCACAGCCAAGTTATGCAAAGCTGAGTCTTAGAGAAGTTGTAAGTAATCTGCAGGAGATCACAAAGCCAGTGAATGAGGCAGCTAAGATTTAAGTCTAGGCAGTCCAACTTTGTGCCTGAATTCTTATATGAAATACACATGCACAAACACGAATTAGATATACCGTTAGAACATAAGCTCCATGAAGGTAAGAACTTTGTCTTATGCACCACTGTAACCCAGACACTAGATAGTGCCTCACTCTTGAAGGGCATACAATAAATATTTTGGAAAGAATGAATACAGGGTCTGAGCATATTTTAATAAATATTATGGAACATAGGTACATTTTATATAATGGTAATTCAACAATAAACTTCACTGTCATAGAAAGTTGGATGAACTGCAATCTAGCATACCCTGTAGTCATAGCAATAGTATTTAACCAGCATTATGACCTGGTTCAGAATCTAACAAGAGGAAATTTACTTTGGTCATTCATGTTTCTAGGTAAATATCATTTAAAATAGCATTCAGACGAGATCGGGCGCATTCAGGGTGGTTCGCCCGTAGACAAAATAGCATTCAGAATTTAACAACCAAGGCTTCCTTCTTTTCCACAAGAAAATGTTTTAAAAAGGTTTACTTTAATTGACATTAAAACCTAATCACAATCTGGACATTTTCCTAAGTTACTTCAAAATGATGCAGGAGAAAAAAAACAAACAACAACAACAAAAAACCTTCAGCCCATAATAGAAACCTAAAACTGTAACTGGCAATTACCCATAGCCCTAGTCACATGCTAGGAGTTGTTTCCAGATTTCCCTTCTAGCTGGTTGCCTCTCATTTACACTTCATATGTTATTTTGTACCTGTAGTCCCTATTTCAGTTCTCATTTGGGAACAAGTACCCCCGTCCTGGATTTTCTGGGACTGTCTTATCTAATATTGTCTCCTATTGCACTGAAAAATACATTTATACTTGGAAAGTATTCTAATTTTAAGTTCACGAGTTAAATGTCACCAAATCCATGGCCCCAGCACCCAATCTCTCTCAAGAAGTCACAATAAACTCCCTTGGAGGAAGTAAAGCAACACCCTAAGGCACCCTTTTCTTCCCTCTATAGAATGACCCCTGGCCTCTTCTTTATCTGGCTGGAACTAAATATTTAGAGACATCTTGAAACAAAATAATTATTTCTTAATACACCAATTTTTGTAATATTCAAAATACAACCAAATAATGGTAGGGCCAGGGAGGTAGAGACACACACTGTTAAATTATGTCATGGCAGCAGTGCTGAAAAATGGGCTGTTTTATAGATGTCATGGAAGGGAATGCCCACATATGACCTGTTATGTCACTGCTAAGTTGGTAAGCCTTGGGAAAGCCTATGACCAGAGAAAGAACACATTACCATCTCCATTCAAAGACATGTAGAGGAAAACAATCAGTACTCTTCTGTTTCAAAGAAAGACCTTCAGGCTTGAGCCAAACTGAAACCTTTCACTCTCCAGTCTGTGCTGAGCCTCTCAGATGTGGGGTTGACAGAGCTGGGTATGGGTGATCTTTCACTGCCCCACACAGACAAATATAAATACACACCACCTGACTCACTTTGACTCTGTATGGTAGATGCTTTCACATTAAAAGTGTAGCATATTCTTCCACCAAGCCCAGTGTAACATCTTTAATGAAAGAATGATTACACAAAGTCCTTCAGTATTTTTTTTTCAATCAAAAACTCTTTGGAATTCTAATCGTTTTTGATTCATATACAGAACTGTTAATTTATTAATGATAGAGGCTAATGATTACTGTCTTTATAAACTGTGTTTTTAACATTATATAATTGTGCTTCCTTATTCTGTTTAGTTCCTACAACCTTATTATTGTATCTTTTCTGATATATCTCTTTGTTTGGTAACAGCATTGTCAATCCATTAATTTTAAACCTTTATTAAAGCTAAAACAAATTACTTATTTTAAGTATATTTCATACAAATAATATGGAGCTCTTGTTGTATTTTTTAACATAATCTCACAGCCTTTATCTTTAAATGGGTAATTCTGTCTAGTCACAATTATTAATAGGATAACAACCAGAACACTTACTTTATTTCTTCTATTGTATATTATATTTACTATTCATTTTACTTTGTTAACTCTTTTTCCCTTTCTTTGTTATACTGGTTTATCAAGTTACTATATACTCTCTTCCCTCTCTCTTTAATTTTTACAAGATCTATGGCATTTTTCTATTCCAAATGGAGGATTCAGTCGTTCTCTTTCTGAATACTAATACTTTTTTCTCTACTACTGTTTAAAAACACAATTCCTACTATTTCCTCAACCCCTACCTTCTGCAGACCAAATAATATGAAACCATTTGAATACCTTGACTTTCCCACCAACTCAAGCCCCGGTTTAGCCAAGGGTTCAGTGCAATTCTGAGGTTTTTCCTGGGTTTTCTCCTAGGTTTCTTAGATTCATAGGTTTGCTCTTCAAGGATGTCTCTTCAATCTCAAGAATCCTTTCAGCACTTATATTAGACATTCTCAGTCTATCATTCATGTGCAAATGCAAAGATTGATCCTCAATGATACTACCCTTCCACTTTCCCCTCTATTGCTGTCTCTAATCTAATGAATTTGTTATTTTGTTAGAATTCTCCTTAAGTATTTTCCTAAGATGGAGTACTGTGCCAGATAGACATTTAGCTAGGGCTTTCAGCTTCACATCCTCTTTCTATTTTCTGCTTCATGATGCTGGCTGGGGCTGGGACTCCACAAAGTACATTTCTGTTTTACAGCTGGGTCCCTGCTGTTAGGTTCTGCCAATAGACGATGCCAGAGGGAGACTAAAAAGCTGGAAGAAGAGAAAGGAACTCTTTTTCCTGTTTGCTTCCTATTCCTATAGCATCACTCTGGCCTCAGGGTTTCACGCCAAAACCAAAACTTTGCACCTGTAGCAGAGTTGAATCCAGTTTGCAGTTTGGCCAAACTTGTAAAATCAGCCTCACTGGATCCGACTCTGGAGACATCAGCCATCTTTGCCAGCAACTCCTCAAAAATCTGTCCTAGACCTATGGGCCTCTCCCCCTAGCTCAGACGTCAAAGCCAGCCAGGAAGTGCCCCCTCCTCAAAGGTCTGAGTTATAGTTCCACAGAGCCCCTCCTCCAAGCTTCAGTGTTTTAACTCCTACCTCTTCCTATTATTTCCCAAGCCAAGAGGTGGTAACTGCTTCCTGCCATGGCTACCGCTGAGATACCTTAGAGCTGCACTGCGCATATGGTAGCCATATCTGGTTATTCAGGACATGAAATGTGACTAGTTCAAACTGAGATGTGCTGTAAGTATAAAATACACATTAGATTTTGAAGACTATGAAAATAAGAATTTATGATTATCATTAATAACTGTATATCGATCACATTAAAATCGTAATTTTGTATATAAGCAAGATAAAAATATTAAAATTATTTTCACCTATTTCTTTTTACTTTTTTATATGGCTACTGGAAATTTTTAAATTATAGTGCTAGCCACATTATATTTCTATTGACCAGCACCGCCTTAGAGTTTTTGTTATTTTGTGTTGTTGTTGTTGTTGTTGTTGTTGTTGTTCTTGTTCTTGTTCTTGTTTGGGGGGGTTCAGCTCTTCAATACCTGTAACAATTCTTACATTAAATTCTCTCTGTAAAAATAACTGGTGTGGGTTTTGTCTCCTTAATGGATTTTGACTGCTAGCTATTAGCATGAATAAATTTTCTAAATCCTTACATATCTAAAAGTCTCTCTTCTCTACCCTGAAGGGTAAGTGAGAGCTCAATACAGGATTTGGGCATTTCGGTCCTTTTTCTCAGTAATCTGTAGATGTCATTCTATTCTCTTCTAGCTTCCAGTTTGACAGAAGAAAAGTCTAAACCCAGTTTTATCCCATTTCCATTATAAATTACTTGTTCCTTTTTGTTCGGATGCTTTTAAGATTTTCTCATCCTCAGAATTCACAAATTTTAGCAGTATATGATTGGGTATGTATCTTTTCTCATTAGTCTCTTCTAGAATAAAAAGAGTGTTCCAGTTTGTGCAATCCAGTTTATCTTTGGCTCAGTGAAATGTTTTATATCATTTAAGTTTTACTTCTCTTTCTCTTCCTTTTTCTCCTTGTAGAATTTTATCTATTTCATCAAATATAAAATGCATGGGTTTTCTCCCCATGCTTTAATATCTACAAAATCAAGATACATCTTAAAATTGATGTTCTCTTTCAATCAAGTAGCAATAGTTGTCAATGCTAGAGATATAAAAAGCACTACTGAAATACACTAACCATTCTTGCTAGAAGCCACCATTTGTGGGTGATCTCATTTCTCTTTCTCTCTGGTTTCTGTATCCCATAGGTGACTTTTGCCTACTCACCAGGGCTCAGGACCAGCTGCTGGGTAAACTTAAGTGGACGTATCTGCTGAGTGGTAGGGGATGAAGTAGCCTCTGTTCCCAAAGCCCAGTGGTATACCACCAGCTGACAAGTTTTCAGTCCACTGTCAAAGAAACAATCTCCCCATTTCCCTACCCACCCAAACGAGTTGACAGGGACAGGAAACCAAAAGGTTCTGTCAGAAACATTAAGACAGACTGGGGCTAACTCTGCTTATTCTTGCACTATGGCAAGGATAACATGTCAAAGTTAACCCAATGGCTTGTATCTATCCATGAGATACTCTTCTAAGAATAAGCAACTGGTAAAAAAAAATTTTAAAAATTAAAATTTTTTTAGACAAATTGAAAGCAGAGGACAGTGGAGATGTTTTCAAGTCTCCAACTCCCCAAGATCCTCTTCACTTTTAAAATCCCTATTTTATATATATATTTAATATTAAAGAGTAAAGCATTATAGGGCATTAGGGTTAATTAGTAAAAGGTGCTGGATGAAGCAATCTAAAACACAGTGCATTGATTCATATGGAAATAACTGTCTTGTGGAAGTATGTCATCCTTTCACTATAAGCTGCATTTTCCTCAAAAGAAACTTTGAGATGTAAATATACCCCTAACTGTAGTACATACGAAGTCCTTCTATATGGGTGAAAAATATTAGCATCAAAGCACAATTAAAAGCAATTTCACATCAGAACAGACAACATGGTGCAGGTTTTAGGGAATCAAGGTATTGAGAGACGGCCTATCTTGCAGAACACTGCTTTGATTAAATATTGCATAGTGGTAAGCTCCAGATTAAAATCCATGGCAAGCATCTATTCTATGGTGCTGATGAAGTGCACAGCCAATTGCCATCAAAGTCAGCACATCTGAGGGAAGAGTCACATCCTCTTTGAAAGCTGAAGAAGGCAATGAAGATGTATAAGAAAACAGAAGGACGACCCCTCTCCAAATAGGAATATATGTCACAAACCCAATTTTATTCTCAAAAACAATTTGCTGCCCATTCCAACAAAACGATAGCAGCATCTCAAGAATTCAAAATTTTATGTCATTAAGCAACAGCCCCAATTGTTTTTATTAACTAAACACAGGCCTTCAAAAAGAATCCCCATCATTCTCATTTCTGAATAAAGATGACCCTATATTTTTTTTCCCTCAACTTCTCTGTAACCTCAAAACAAGTCTCAAGAGTTGAAGGGGCCTTATCCCTCAGAGCAAGCTCATCTTTCTGTTAAAAGTCACCGTGGTATGCACAGGAAGTAGAAGGAACAACAACATCAGCACCGACCATGCCAGCTCCACAATGCTTTCTTTTTAGATAACAGCAATCAATTTTCATGCCTCTCTGAAACTATTCATCAGTTAGAAACTCATTCCATGGCAGATGTTTTATTTGTAATATTTCCTATGAAATCATGCTAAAGAAAAACAAATTCTAAGAGGAATACATTGATTTGAAAACCACCATACTAAGCAGTAGACTGGATTTCATTTTATTTTAATTTTTACTTTAAACATAAAATGAGATGACAGGCTGATATGTATAGAAAGAGCAAAAAATGAAATTCTGTATGATTTTACCTACTGTATTTTAGGGTAACTCCTGATCATGCTCTGACATGGTATTTTCTAACTCTGAATCAAAAGTTAAATCATACACTTGCTTCAGGAAATGAGAATTATCATTCAGAATTCACCTCAAAGACAAAAATAAAGCAAACAAATGAAGTTATGTGAAATCGAAATGCATCAAAAAGCACTTCTTAAAATCTAACATGTGGACCATTGTGTGAGGACATGAGCCCACAGGAGACAGAGCATTATATCTAAGCCTTGCTCAACAGGAGTCTACCATAGCACACAATTTCAGTTCATTCCAACAAAAGGCATTCAAACCCATGTGGTCTTTTTACTTTCTATTCCATTTATTTTTTTATTTTTAGTATACAAGATTTTAATGTATGACTTTATGCCATTTAAATGAAATTTATATAAATATATATATACACACGCACACGATTTTCTACTGCTAATAATATAATAACCACTCATTTAGGGAGTACCTCCTGTACTCAGGCATTTTAACAGATGTTTTAAATACGTTAGTTCATTTAATCCTCACAAAAATCCCACAGAGTAGTTGCTATTCCCCTTTTAGAGCTAAAGAAACCAAAGCTGAAAGAGATTAAATAAATTGCACAAAATCACTTAGGAAAGTATGTGGTGAAACTCATATTCTAGATTTATGATTCCAAAAACCATCTTGACTGTGTGAACAAAAATGCTTCGCTTAAGATCCTCAAAGTAAAATGTTCAAGTATTAATATTCATCTCTAGTCTTTCCCCTATCTAACAAAGCCCTCCTTTTGTCCATTTATGTACAGCACCATAACAGGGTCTGGCATTCACTTGGCACTGAAGCAAATACAAAAGCAAACAAAGGTACTGATAATCAAAGGGCAACAAAAGGCTAAAGGATGATCCAGAAAGTGCTTCCATCTTCCATCCTATTGTTTTTTTTCACTCACAGATTCCTGAGGTTGAAAAATACTGCTTATAGACCTATTGCAAAAGCACAAATCTGCATATAGAATTACATTAAGTCAAGAAGCAGAAAACTAACAAACGATTATAGTCACATTGATTATGATTTCAAAATACTAGGCATAATTTTATACAAAAAAATTAAAAGAGTTTTGGGTTAGGTCTTTTTTCCCTACAGAGTTACTAAGGTTGATAACATTTTTAAAAAAACAAAACTAATTTTTAAGTTGCTCTGTAACATTATTAATGCCTTATACAGTTGCACAAATTTAGTGCTTACAAAGGGGGTGATCCTTCCAAATCCCTTTGCTAATCAGCAACATAATTTTCAAATGAGAAGGAAAAGGTATGTGAAATGTTGCAGTGAGGAGGGAGTGCTTACCAAGCTTTTGGACCATTTACTTCCAAGCAGCCTTTCCAGAAGAAAAGCACTGCAGAGTGGTAAGCAATGCAAGGAGTAGGAAAGAACTATAGTTAAAAGTATCTTGGGCATGCTTCCTACATGCTACACAAATATTCAATAAAGTAAAAAATTCAAAATGACTAGGTAAACAGCATCTACTTAAACAAATAAAACTATATTTCCACAATGTTAACAACTCTTTCTAAATTTCAACTACATTACAGGAACTGAAGCTTTTTAATTATACAATATTAGTCATTGACATACTGCTCAAATCCCACACAGCATGAACCATGTTAGCTAAACTAACAAAAATGAGTAATTTTATTTTCCACTAGCAAGAATTCACTATACCACCTTCATTATTTACTTCACAATATCTATTTCTATCATTTTTTGAAATAACAGTTGTCAGTGTTCAAGCTGAGCCCACTGGCTACCTGTACAGCTTTTGATCCAGATAGCATAGGGCAATTAATCTAAATTCCAGTAAAAAAAAATCTAGATAATCAAGTATATTTTAAATCAACCTACACTGTCTTACTCGTTTCCCTCATTAAATTCTAACCCATTAAATGTCAATAATCACTAATGTTTAATCAATAAAATCCTACTTCAGATAAAGCTCATAAGTTATGTCATTGCCACTACACCAATTTTTAAAAATGTATAATATGCATCTCTTCATAAATTATGAATTTTCATACTTTTTGCTATGTGAATTTTCCTTATTGCACCAAGAAAAAGGGCTTATTTTCTTTTTTTAAGAAGGAAAACTTTTAGAAACAAAAATGCTTCTGTCATTTTCCTTCATAGAAAGAATTTTATGGCTTCTCACTGAAGCTAACAGGGTTGTTTACAGCAGCAAGAAACCAGATGCGCTCACAGCAGTCCAGAACAAATTTTGTCACAGAGACCAAGGTTCGAAGTCCATCACTCTCTTACACCCTGCCGAATATCAAAAGTTTCCCAGTTACTCCACAGTTCACAGGAGGCCTATCTAGGCTTGATTTTGCAGAGATGATAGCTGGTCATGGAGATTTGAAAAATGGTTCCAGAATCAGATACAGCAGTTTTATAAGCAGTTAGACTTACACTAACTCATATTCAACTCTCAGTTAAAACAATTTTAAAAATAAATAAATACCGTCAAGAAAGAAAAATTTCAGGAATAACTATAAATTTCATTAAGATGTACAGCAGATGTTATGTAGAAGATGAATATTCATTCCATCTGGCTTCCACTGCAATCCATTTTATCTTTACAGTGATTTCCAAATACCCCAACTCAAAATGCTTACATTGTACAAAATTTCAACCACACCACGTTTGTTGTGCAGTTTGTCATTTTTTGCTTAGTTCAACATGACTAAGTTTGTTAATGTATTTTGACAGACTTGCATAACATCCTAAAATGTTTTGAACAATGCCGTTTAGGCTGCAATGCAATATTAATGAGTGAATAATGTTCTTGAATATTGGGTTTAATATTTAATGATTCAGAGTACTGCCTGAATTTGATGCTGAAGAAAAATGTGGTTTGAAATCACTGCACTTATCAGGGGACTTGAGAAAAAGACTACGGACTCCAGGCAAATCTTTAACGTAAACTTTGAGCTGGGGTCTCAGCATAAAATTGATGCTTTGCCAACTAAATTTCTAGTGCTTATCAATATTCACAGGATCACACCATTTATCAAGTATCTTTCATAAGAATTTTTAAATTACTAGGCACTCACATGCCTGTGCTAAGGGGTGAAAAAAAGGAGAGTATGTGCAAAAACAACACTGGGTAGTCTACATTCAAATATATTAGGAATTAAATCTGCCAATTGCATCAACATGTCAATTTGATTATTCTTCTTTTTAAAGATGTGTGAAACTGTAACAAAGTAGCAAGTTCTGATCAAATAATGACTTGTTTCCACATCTTCTATAGAGGCAAGTACTTAGTTTGAAGGATCACAGAACAAAGATAGCTCATATGTATCAATCTAATCCAATGACTGGGTAATCTGCACACATTATTGGACTTGCCTCATTTGTAAACAATCCTATGTCTTAAAAATAAATATAAGAACAAGAGTAGGACTCATTGAAATCAGCTAAGAAATATCCAAAACCACAGAGCTATGAGGGGACTATAAAGTACTCCTAACCAGAATGTTAGTATTACTGTGATTTTAAAATAAAACATTATTCAAAGGATGAACGTATGGCCCAATTTCCAATATTTACCTGCATTTATAGTTCACAATGGTCATGCCAGTAGTCACTAAAATAGAACTGAGAATTAGAATACCTGGGTTTAATACTACTCTGCCACATATTGGATCTATCAACATATCCTCTCCAGGTCTCTCTGGTTTTCTCATATGAAGATGGGGATAGTAAAATCCTACCTCAAAGGTTATGTTGTAGGACCAAATTAAAAGATACCAAGCAGTAGATCAAAGAAAAAGCACTATGCCAATGTGAATAACAAAGACAAATTCACTTAACATTCGTTGAGCATCTACAATGTTGCAGGAAGGCCACACTTCATTTACATTATCAATGTGGTTGTAACAATAAAAAGAACAGGCAATGGCAATTTCTATCTTGCCTCATTTTGTTGTGATAATAAAAGAGGGAAATGAGCACAAAAATAATAGAAGAATGAACAAAAAAATATGGGTGGATTCTTTTCTCTAATATCTAAATTTCGATTAGTGTCATATTTTGATAGTCCACAAAGTATCCTTTTTAATTTAGAGAAAAAGAAATTGTCAGCTCCATTCAATGCTCTATTACTCGAGTTGACATGTGTTTTAATCATTAAGTATTTATTGAGCACATATTATGTGTATTTATTATGTGCATTTATTATTAGCATTTACTATGCAGAAAACATTATGTGAAAAATCAGACTGACTTTACTATCAACCACAATATCATTCCTTCCTTTACGTCATGGCATTTACATAATGCTATTAAGATCATTCTATTCCATTTTTACCACATCAGCAATTATATTAAAAATTATTTTAAAAAGAAGCAAAACTGCTAAAAATTTATGCTGTACAAAACTTGCCAAGTTGCCAGTAATAGGTAGAAAACCTTATTCAGTATGAGATCTCAATCATCACCACAGTCAGTGAGAGTCAATTTTTCTGTTAAACCATTTAAAAGAATTGATGTTACAAATTCAATAAAAATTAACTGACTCCTCCTAGCACCAGTCCTTATGTTCCTACCAGTGCCTATTTAATAGCACACAGAATCAGTTATTAGACTTTTCTCAGTTATTAATAAGTGAAATAAAAAGGCATATAGATTTTTTATACACCCCCCAATCTAAAAATCCATACTAAATTATAACAATTTTTAAATCACTCTCTAATTTATAATATACTTAAAAGTAGAACAGCATACTTAGAAAAATGCCTAGAATCCACAAGAAATTATCAAGAGTGGTTACCTCTGGGGAACGAAATGGGTGTCTGGGCTTTAACTTTTTTCCTCTTCTGTGATGTTTTCACTTTCATGAAATTGTTTCACTTCCAAATAAAATTAACTGTTATAGCAGCACTGACTAACAAATATAATTCAAACTGCATATGTCATTTTTTTAACTTTTTTTTTT
>PVKH010026443.1:0-13209 GCA_004027955.1 Chaetophractus vellerosus
AAAAAACCCCTGGAAAAACAGGATATTACTGTCATGTATGCTTTAACATGGTGTTTCTGTTTGGAAAGTTCTAGGCTTAAAGGCCTAAGGATAGATACTCTTTTTGTTTTCATTGTCATTGCGTGACAGAGGCTATTAAAGCTAGTGAATAAAATATCAATAATTTGAGTTATTGGAAGACTTAACAATTAATCTACTACCCAAAGGGAATTTAGAAAGTACAAATTCAGTAGCTAGCACTAAATTTTAGTGTTGTGTTTGGCTGCTCAGAACTAGAAAGTTTAGAGTAATGAATTTCTCATTGCCCAGAGGAAAGAAATATTGCTACAATTACATTAATTCAATCCATTAATATGTTGGGTGTTGTGTGCATGGCAATTCATATTCATTGATATAGTTAATTAATAGAATCTAGACTTGAAAATATAACATTTTTAAGGTGAAGTATTTTAACTGATTCAGTAAAGGTCTTGATGCAACTACTTGACATTTCCAAGAAGTTTGCTCTTTCTAGGCTCACTCTAAGAATTAGCAGGAGTGCCTATATCTGTGACTCCTGAGAATTTCCATTCACTGTATGTTTAGTATGCTTGACTAAAATCCAGCTTAAATCCAACTTTATTAACAGGATGTTTCTTCCTTGTGGACTCTATTTCTGCTACTTTAATTTGGGTTTATTGAAGACACTCATAGCTTCAGGCTTTTTAGGAAATGGCAGATAATGTTCTTTAATCATCAAAATACTTTCACTCCTGAAACTTCCAATTTTTAAGATGTATAAAAATATTTAAGGTAAAATTAAAATGACTTGTCAGATCTCTTTTCACACCTCCATTTTTTTCATCTCTTCTCCTCTTTAGCAGTCTCCTATTGCCTAATGCCAATCCTATGGGAAAATATTATAATATATATGAGTTTATCTTTAAAATATTCTTTTTAAATTAAATAATAATGATTTATAATACTAAGTGATATACACGATTCTATAAGTAACTTTCCAAAAACAAATCTGTAAGGTAATTATCATTATTATAAAAAAATTACAGATCAGGAAAAGAAAGTTTAAATACTATTTCAAAGGTCAAAAAGCTAGTAAGTGCCTATAACAGGTACACAACTTATATAAAGTTCCATCTTACTCATGCAGATATACTGTTTGCTTTTGTTTTCTTTTTCTAATTTTGAGAAAGTGAGAATAATTTTGTGTGCTATTATATTTGCTTAAGAACATTTAAAAACTTTATTTTCCTAGAAGGGCATTATATTTCCATGAACACAAAAACATACAGAGAATAAATAATACAAAAAACCATATAGACTCACTATTTGCATAATTAAGTTTCTGATTTCAACCACTGAATTGACAGTTTGGTGACATATATTTATTTTTTCGATTTTAAATGTAAATGTCATTCTTTAATGAATAGTCTATTTAGGTTGTCACAAAGAGATTTTTTTGAATTTGTAAAAATGCTTGCCATTCTTACCAATTTAAAATTATTTCTACTTAACCTTCAAATATATCGAGTATTCTGTTCTTTTAAAATTCTAATTACTTACTAACTAATTACTTGTAGTATAGAGATAAATTTTATGTAAGCTTGGAAATTTACTTCTCATATATTGTTTTTAAATAACTTTAGACCAGTTATTACAATAAAATTAATTGTATTTCAAGAGCTAATTTGCAATGGATTATTTTATCTTCTTTTTACTAATGGTTCATATTGCTCAATGATTATGTGTTGTAACTTGTACAATGAATTAATTCATATAAAATATTTATTTAGGCCCCATAATCTTTATCAATGTGTAAATTTTAACATATTAATTTAGATTTTGTTGAGGAATGGTATCTCCTTTGATGTCCTCTTCAATACTTAGAAATTTCTTCAAAGAAAGAAAGGAAAATATATTGTATATAGTTTCTCATTAGTCACCCATGAAACCTAAAGTACAGTAGTAAAATTTTTCAAATGGTGTAGTTGCTGACAGGATGCTCAAATAGCCTATAACTGAGTAATAGAAAATACTTTTGCATTTTAACATAGAAGATTATCTGTAAGAAGTTATATAATCCGTTGAAGAAAATTTCACCTCTGAGTTCAATGCACAATATTTTCTCCTGCTTAAAGGGAAAATGGTATTTTTGTTAAGCATAGTATGTGCATTTGATGAATATGTCAGTATATATTTTCATTGACTACACAATTTCCTGCCAACTGTTTTATTTCTTAATCTTTGTTGTACAGGTAGTGCCATTAAGATATTTCATATGTGTGAACACTAGGACACCTAAAAGAGGATGGCAGAGTAATTACATAGTACATCATAAGTGACTCGAGTTTGGCACAGCTGAAGATTACTTCAGAGTTTTGAATTAATCTGAATGACCCTAGCTTTAATGTTGTTGAGTTTCTAGAAATGATAAAATTTCAAGTCATTGGAAACAAACTGACGAACCCTAAACAATCTGACATGACTAATGCATACTTTCTCTGACTTGTTCCATAATTGGTACACTTTATTACCAACTACAATGTTTTATTTAGAAATATTTATCTTAATGAATGTGTCTGCCACCCTCCTAAAATCTGCTTTGAAATAAACAGAAAATTCAGTGCTCTCTATATTTGTGTTTCATATACACTAAAACCTCAGTACATTAAAAGATGCAAAAAAAAAAAAACCCACAAAAAACACAAATGAATCACTGTTTTACCTCTATCATATCTTAATATCAGGGAGGCCACGTTAGTGAGATGCTATTGAGTCTATTTATTTGGAACAACGTTACTATCTCAATTTATCACAGGCTTTCTAGTGCCATTAGATAATAATGAAATTTGTGGGCATACTTTACACTGACAACTCTTTTAAAAAGCTACTATTTAGCATATATTGATAGAGTAGTATAAAGAATCGCTATCCTCACAGATCTTGGTGTTGTCTTCATAAAAAATTCTTTTATGAAACATAAAACTTTTATCTCAGCATATTGTCTTGAAAAAGGGGTCTCTTTCATCAATAGTCTGCAGTACCTGATGCCCTTCAGATTCCTTTTCAGAGTTTTAGGAATCCTTCTCATACTGGAAGTTCTTAATTCTGGCTAAACTACTTATCCTCACTAACTGGAATCCCTTAGAGATGAACCCAGACTATATCCAAAGGTATTTAAAATGTTTACTTTTTTATTTTTTATTTTTAAAGAAGCTTTAAATTACATAAATGTTACATCAAAAATACAGAGGATTCCCATGTACCTCACCCTCTTTCCCTCCCACACTTTCCCCCATTAACAACATCTTTCATTAGTGTGGTACATTTGTTACAATGTACCACATTTGTCCACTAACTATGGACAATAGTTTCCATTATAATTTACACCTTGCCCCACACAATTTTATAGGTTTTGACAAATGTATAATGGCCTGTATCTGTCGTTTCAATGTCATGCAGGACAATTCCAAAGTCCCCAAAATGCCCCCATGTTACACCTATTCTTCCCTTTCCCTTCCCTCAGAACCTCTGGTGGCCACTGCCTTTATATCAGTGATAAAAAGCTCTTCCATTGCTAGAATAATAAGTCTGCTTTAGTACATATTTGCATTTGTGCATTCCTCAAACTTGAGGATTTGGGGATGGCGATGCCCACTCTGGTTCTGATTGAGAGGGGGCTTACCGGTCAAATGAAAAGCTCACTTAGAAACCTAATGTGGAACGTAAGGCTGCTCCCACAGACCACATTGAAGAGAGGCAGCAAAGCCATCCCAAGCTCTTTATGCCAGATTCTCATATTTGCGTAAAGATCCCATCCTCTGTACACCCTCCCCCAACCAAGCCCCCATCCCATGCACACTTCTGGCCATGTTTGAAATGTACTACACTTGTCTCATCCCCTCAAATCTCAGATTGCCAGATAATCCCTTGGTAATTTTTAATTGTGTGTTTCCTAAATAAATATCCTGAGAGAGGAGATTTGACAATTCAACGTGGACTTCCTTTCCTCTGTTTTATCAAGAAAAATCCACGACTTTCCCTAATACTGATTGATGGCCCATGAGATTGGACCACCACCTATCCTACCACTGAGCCAACGCTTTTGTTTGAAGGTTCTTTATCACAATCACACATAGGAAGGCAAAGGATGTAGACATGGTGTCTGATAAATAATATATATATATATATATATTCAGTAGGCATTAAAAAAAGGGAAAAAAGAAAGAAAAAGTAAGCAACAACAGGTACTTTGCCTTGTCCTATTCCTTTGGAATTTGAAACTGAGACGTTTAGTACAAGGTTAAATAAGTGTGTCAACATTAAACAGGAATTCAGGTAGCCTCATATTTGCTAATATCCCAGGAGTACCCTCAATAGATTGGAAGTATCTCTGTTTATCATAGAAGTTGATTATTAGGAATGAATATCTGAATGTATATATTCAGATGATATATAAGTATATAAATATGTATATTCGGATTACACATATACCATATATAATACAGAAACAAAAATTCCAATTTTTATAGTAAGTAGTTTATACTCAATAGCTATTTTATTTGATAAAGGGACATTTCATTTGGTATTGATCTACCTATTGTGAAACAATTATATTTGAAAGAAATTCGGTTGCAAAACTCACATTGTGGTTCTGCTAATGTAACCATGGCTATTTTCAATCAGACAGATTTACTTTGAACATCTGCCTTTACCATTCTTAGAGACAGTGGGAATACAATGTGATTTATTATTTTGTTTTTCTGCTTTGCTCTGGTGTCCACCAGTTCAGACCCTGCTTTATGTCCAGCAAACACTGAGTTTTTCGATATATCAGCCACTGTGTTTAGGGAATAAAATCTAGGAAAACATAATCCTATCCCAAGAGAAGTTGCTGGTTTGATCAATTAATAGGACTTTCTTAAGCAATATTCTTTCATAATATGTATATATAACAGTCCATCTTTGCCACTTAGCATTTTCAACCATGTAGATTTATTTATTTGTTTAATCTTTTAAATGTGTTCTTATAGAAAGACCTCATATCCTATTTGAAGACAGGTTAATTATTAATTAATTGAATTGATTAATTATAGACATAATTATTTTGGACCAGTGTAAAATATACCTTCTGCTGTGTACATGGAACCAGACAATATTTAGATGAATATTTAGCTCTGTTGAGATGAAATACATGCTCCTTTGAGGTGATGTTCATTGGATATGAGTAAGTCTATGTTTAATATCATTTACAGGAGTAAATGGTGGCTTCTTTTTTGGAGGGCAGGGTGAAGATTGCAAACTTTAACTGTCACTAGGGATAATGAAATTACCAAGTTTTGGAAAAGAGTGGAAGAACTATAAGACCTCTAAAAATAATAGGGAATGGAAAAGAAAGAATCTGGCAGAATCTCCACAATTTGCAATTAATTAATTTTTATCATATCTCCTTAAAAAATAATTTCAATATTGTGGTATGGTTTGTTGAATAAACTTTATCAGACAACAAGCCTTTATAATATAATTTTCCTAAATATAACTAGATTTCCAAAACAAATCCATGGGGAAATGCAATTCACAATCTGTTAATAGAAATTTCAACTGGAAATTTAATACCAAAATTGAAACTTTGCTTTACTGCATTTAATATACTTTTAAAATTTGTATTTCATACTTTCTCTTTTTTTCTTCATTTTGATTTGAGGAGACCATTGTCTAACCAATTAACATTTTGCTTTGGTGAGTTATCAGTGAAACAGCATATTTTATATACTTTTCTTTGTGTTATACCTCTAAAAATTTTCTAAATAACTCTTAAACTATGTCTGTGTTTTCATTTTTGTGGTATAATTTTCTAGTACTTTTTATGTTTTTATTTTTTAGTGTCAAGTCTATAGTAACACAGGATCTCCATCTTGTGGTAGCAATAAGCAATTACTTCTCTCTTTTCAAGTGCTAATGATTTGAGGGAAAGAACTTTATATCCTGATTTTAAATATATACGAATGTACCTAACAGGGTGCCCAGTAAAATTTTACCAGATATAAGTTCAATCTTAGTCTATAATATAAAGCACTTAAAGCCACCATGGATTCAAATTTTGGGTAAACTAAACAAATCATTTTACAAAGTTGTTTTTAGCCAAATGATTTATACTTATTGAAGCAATTAGTTTTAGGAAACAACCTTAACTTTCTATAAATACCTATCTACGTTCTCTCTCTCTCTCACTCTCTCTCTCTCTCTTTCTCACCACCATCATCATCTATCATTATTTTTCTGTTTCCATCTACCTTTCCATCTGGGTCTCACATAGTGGATTCTGTTCAATTGCTACCAGTTAATTTCATGGGCATTCCCCTTGCTCACGTTTCATATTTTAGATGCTTAGAGGCGGCTAGCATGTAAAATATTTGCTCATAGGAATTTTAATTTAATACACTCAACTCTCTCTATAAAACTTATTTAAAATTCTACAGTAGGACATACTGAAGTGAAAAGTGAAGTTATTACTTCAAATCATAATTCTTAACTTGACAGAAAATTGCCTTTCCATTTTGCGCTGCTATGTTCTAACTTTGATTTACTTTCTAGAGACTATGTTTTTCAAGCCTGATAATCTTCCTATATACGGTACTAATTCCACTGTCACCATGAATTACATGTGTCTTATCAGGCATCTTCCACCTGAAAGTTCCTGAGTCTTCTCCTGTTGGCTCAGCTATTGGAAGAATAAGAGCTGTGGACCCTGATTTTGGAAAAAATGCAGAAATTGAATACAATATTGTGCCAGGAGATGGGGGAAACTTGTTTGACATCATCACAGATGAGGATACACAAGAAGGAGTCATCAAATTGAAAAAGGTACATAGACAAATTTTTGGCTAGTTGACAATAATTAAAGAACAGAAATAAAAATAAAAATGATAAGGAATGCTAATTTTCCTTCTACTTGAAATATTTTAAGTTAAAATAATAGACTGAGTGAGTATGGACTATTCACTTCCACGGGCACTTTAATTCTGTGACCCAAGAGTAATATAATTTATGTTGTGAGGATCATGCCTATTAATTTGATCAAAACATTTTAAAAATTCTTCCCAGAGTTTATTTATAATTTAAATTTCTATTGTTAGAAATGTAGACAAAATATTAATTGAAAAACAATAATCAGAAGTAAACTTAAACCCCACGAGGCTTCATCTTGTTCCTTTAATAATTTTTCTGAGAATATGAATATCAAATTCACACATAGTTAGAAACAGGCGAATTACAATAGAGGAATCTGATATGGATAAGTTCTAATAGCTGAAAGACTGGAAGAAATAAGAAAGAAAATAATGGTTTTGAGGAGTTTATATGGAGGAGAGTGAAAAGAAGAATTAGCAGGAGAAAACGAGAAATGGATGTGAAGGGAAGCCATCTGGTAATATTAAATGGACACGTGTAGAACAGGGTTGCAGAAGAAGAGAGCAAAGTTAGCTGAAATTAAAAAACAAATCTCGTCCTATTCAGCACAGGTTGTTTTGTCTTTGATTGGGTGGTGGTATGAAGAAAGAGTGTGTAAATGTGATAAAGGGCAGAATCATTGTTATATTTGAAGTGGGTAGATTATTTCCATCACAAAGAAGATTTTCAAATAATGGAATTCAGGGAAAAAGTGAAACTCATTTAATTTAGTATTTTCCCTGTCAAAAAAGACATTATGCATACCCAAAACTACATTATATCTTACCAATTATTTTAACCTGTAAGAAATATTTTCACATTCAGTCCCATTAATAATATTTAGGTGTCTGGTGTTTCCCCATATTTGCTCAGAAACTCTGAATTTTGACAAAGAAACACTATGTATAGTAATGAGAATATCTTAGAAAGAAACACACTTTTAAAATAGATTATTTATCATATATTTTATTCCCACTATTGAACATATAGTTTGCTTAGTTTATAATTTAATTTAACCACGTGATCCCATTCAACAAAATTATGCATTTATGCTGAATTTACAAAGTACACTTAGAAATAAAATTTGTCAAATTCTTATTAATGTCATTCCTTTTCATTCGTTGTTATTTTGCTCATTTTCTGTTTTCTCTTGTA
The DNA here is from genome assembly GCA_004027955.1 of Chaetophractus vellerosus. Taxonomy (NCBI): domain Eukaryota; kingdom Metazoa; phylum Chordata; class Mammalia; order Cingulata; family Chlamyphoridae; genus Chaetophractus; species Chaetophractus vellerosus. Next base: position 8,101 of record PVKH010026443.1, read on the forward strand.
TAACAAGTCAATGAAAATACTTACCATGTAATTTTCTGTAAAAATGTTTCCAAACAAATGAACATATATAAATGATTATAATTATATATTTATATTTACAGACACACATATATAAATATATCTGAGTATACTTCTATACACACTTGCCTTCTATACCAATAAATGACTGGTGTCAAGATGTCAGTCTGGAAAATTGCATGGCATTCTAATTTTTTTTTAAACAGTATATCTTATAGATATCTTATTATCACAAATTTACATGAATATCGGTTACGATGATGTATACAATCTAAACATGACAGACCAATTAAGAATTCTTATAATGTGATAAAAATGTATATATTCAAAGTTAGCAGTGTGGACAGATGCATGCAGCGGAGGAACAGGTACTGCCATGTAGAAGGTTTTCTTTTTTTTCCTTTTTGCTGCTGTTTGATTTTCACATTAGTTTTCATTAATATACTTTTTAATTTCTTTTAAAGATACTTAGATTACATAAATGTTACATAAAAAATATAGGAGATTCCCATATTCCCCGCTCCCTACTCCTCCCAATTTTCCCCACATTAACGACACCCTTCATTAGTGTGAAACATTTGTCATGACTGATGAAACATTTTGGAGCATTGCCACTAAGTGTGGATTATAGTTTACATTGCAGTTTACACTCTTTCCCGCACAATTTTGTAAGTTGTGACAAGATGTATAATGGCCTGTATCTGTCATTGCAATGTCTTTCAGAACAATACCTGTGTCCTGAAAATGCCCCCATATTACACCTGTTTTTCCCTCTCCCTCCCTTCAGAACCTCCATTGGCCACTGCTTCCACATCAGTGTTAAAAGTTTTTCCATTGCCAGGATCACAATGTCTATAGTAGAATACCAGTAAGTCTACTTTAGTTCATCGCTCTGTCCCCAATCCTGAGGATTCTGGAATGCTGATGCCCACTCCACCTCTAATTGGGAGGAGCCTTAGATCCCATGGGACAGATGGATGGGTCTATCTTGCTTACAATTGTAGATTCTCTCTGTTCCTTGGGATGATCATTGTCCATCATCATCTCCCCCAGTGTGACAGAGTTGGACTCAGTTGTGGTTTCCCTACACATGGCCCTTCTGCCCCTTCTATTTGAACCTATAATTAGTAGTAGATTTGATAGGTGTTTGTCCAAGAGACTTAAATCTTTGGGCTGTCCATATGCCGCCTGAACCCTAAATCTCAACAGAGTTGCACCACCTACTCTCCAGTTCATTGGACTCACCTAGGACAACTAACAAGGAGATGATGATGGACAACAACCATCTAATTTCTTTTTAATGTAACTATATAATGGATTGAAGTGCTTGTCCTTTATCTTATTTCTAAATGTACTAAGCTTTGAAAGCTAATACTTCTTTCATTTTAGTTAAACTTTTGATAAATATGTACTCATTGTACATCATTAATAAATCAATTAGAAGGCATCTTCCCTTTTAGCTTATGAAAATTCATAAATAATAGAAGACGTGCCATTTTTTGTTGTGTTAATTTTGCTAAATTTTAAATAATTTTCTAATATTCCCAAACTATAATAAAATTGAGAAATATAAAATTAGGGAAAATCTTAATTAAAATTGATTTAGATAATTTAGATAATGAATCTGGAAATAATATTTCCAAATAAAATTACTATAGAGTTTCCTCTGGAGATGGATCAATCCTTGTTCATTTTGCTGGCATAAAACTCGTCATCTAAAGCCAATTTCCTTAACTAGCATTCACACATTCGTTCAATGGATATTTTTGGAACAGCTTGCTCTGGGTCCTAGATATAAACCAGTCAGCAAAACAGACACATTCCCTGTACTAGAGCAGCTTCCAAACAATTGGAAAAGTTAAATGATAAACAAATGAAATAAAAGTCTCTGTGAGCAGTGATAAGTTCCCACATGAAAAACACAAAATAGGGTATAAGCGAGACAGAATAATATGGGGCAAATGAGGAAGTGCCAGTTGTCTTATAGTGAAGTGGTCAGAAGAGCCTTCTCTCTTAGGGTGAAATCTGAGCAGAGACCTAAGGAAAGGCAAGCCGTGTAGAGTGTGGGAGATGTGTATAACTGAGCAGTAATTGCAAAATCTTTGACGGGTGAGTATAAAAGGCAAGAAGGTCAGTGGCCTGGAGATCAGTGAATGAAGGAAAGCCTGGCCAGGGAGGAGGTTACAGGGAGGAAGGAAGAGGATGCCTGTTGTGAAGGGTCTTTCTGAGGTCTTTGGATTGGACCATAACATGGTAGTCAATGGTGAGTTTAGATCTAAATTACCATTTCATGGGTTCACTCTGGCGTCTCTGAAAGAATAAAAACTAGAGGTAAAAGTAGAAAGGAACCAGTTGAAAAACTATAAAATTAATCCAAGAAAGAGATGAGGGAGACAGACACTATGATAATAACAGCACTGGAGATCGTGAAAAATGATGAGATTCTGGGTAAGTTTTAAAGAAACAGCTAACACAGACTTTTTTATATAAATATTCTGATCATGTAGTAAATTACACCAAGCATTTGAATACTTCTAGTGCATAATAGAATACATGAATTTAACTTTCAGTGCTATAATCTGTTTTAATCCCTACATGAGAACCCACCAAAGCAACACTACCTAGTAACCTATTATTCTATTGGAAAACAAGCTGCAAACCATAACCTCATTCTAAAAGTTTTAAAAAGAAGAAGGCATGTCTAATATTACGCACATTAAGTTTCTGGTGAGCCTCTATTACAGACTAGTCTCCAGATATATTTCTAGATGATAATAATGCTTGAAGTACACACACTTCTCTCTCTCTCTCTCTCTCTCTCTCTCTCTCTCTCTCTCTCTCTCTCTCTCTCTCACTCTCTATCTAATCTACCTCCCTCCCTACCTATTTATCTGATGTACATGCACATACACATGCATGTCGATAGCTGATTTGGTTAAACATTAAACATACAATATGCTTTCATACAAAAAAACAATGAAAAAAAGTTGAATGAAACTCATGAAATTTTAAAAATTAGTTTACAAAATTGTAGTTCTATAATCCAACCTTGTTTGGGGGTAAAGATTATATTATTGGACTATTCATGCATATATTCAGCAAGTTTTTAGAAAACTATCTTGCACTTAAGAATTCTAGAAGAATTCTTAAGTGCAAGATATAATCATTAAGAGTAGTTGTTCCATTGCATAATGGTCTTACAAATATTTTTTTTTTAACTTTTCCCTTCATTCCTTTCATTATCTCAGCATAGAATTACCATGCAAGAGTTCTGACGAAAAACTGAATCCATATAGAAATTTTGTTTTTAAATATACTGAATGCATTCAGAAAGTCCTAAAATATATATTCTACATTTGAGCATGCATCTATTTTTAAACATATATTGGCTAACAGAGTTTGAACTGCAGTGGAGATATGAAGCATGAGCTTTATGTTCAGGGAGTTTTTATTTATCTCACTTTAAAAAAATAAAATTGATTAAAGTTCTGCAAAGCACATTTTCCCCTTATTTTGCATCTTAAAAATCTTTTACTTGCTAACCTTTTATTATTTCTGTCTCTTTCTTGTTCCTCTATGGAGGTGGAGGGTCTAAATGGATAAAAATGATGGTCAAGTTTATACGAGCTGAGAAGGATGAAGAAAGACTTTTTTTTTAAACTTCAATTCTTGATTCATTTTATGAGAACCGTGACAGGATGGTATTTCACTGTGTCACTTTGAATTCAGAATAACGTTATGAAACTTTTTAAATCTCTCCAAGGCAAAAGATATTGGCTAAAAAATGCTACATTTACTATAACCTTACATCATTATACCTTACATCATTATACACTGAGCAAAGCATAAAATAAATTTCCTATAGGTTTTTAAATAGATAAAGCAACAAAATCACTAAACAATCAGGATAATAAAACTTCTTAAAATTTTTACCCCATCTGAAATCTAAATGGTGGGCTAAAATTAATATGAGAGAATTATGTGTTTTGCATTAAACAATTTCATTCATAAGTGAAGACCTACTTGAAATATGTTCTTTTAAGCAGTGTTTTAAAATTTTTCTACTAGATAAATGAGAATAAAACATTTTTTTACCAATTTCTATTGGGTAAAAATAGAAATAGAAATTCATGTGAGTTAAAAATGCTCAAAGATGGTAAATAGAAATATGTTTCTAGAACCGCTGTGATTTTTTCCTGTTGCTGAATAAGAAATCTAGGTAATTAAAAAGTGGTGTGAACACTTCAGTCATGAAAAATGCTAATTTCAATATCCTGCAAATTTCTCAAATGGTCATGTATTCTTTCTACAAAAATGCCTATTAAGAACCACTAACAATTAATGAGGACATCTGTTTAAAATGAAGAATGGTGAAGGGATTTTATTTTTCCGTTTTCTTTTTTTTGTAAAATAAGTAAAACTTTGTTTTGGAATTAAATCATTTAACTTGATATTTATCTTAGCATGTTAATGTTCCTTGGCAACACTATTTCATTTCAAATTAATATAACTGTGATCGCATTGAATTCAAAGCTGATTTCTTTTTTTTTTTATCCATAAAACTATAAGAAATAAAAGACTTTACTCTTCACAGGTTCCCTTTAATATATTGGTTAAGCTTTCAAACGGTGCCTTTAGATATTCATATTTTACTCATGCCCAGTCAGTCAGTAAAAATCATTTCTTTCTGCAATTTTAACAATTGTCCCGGAAATGAGCTCACATTAAATGATTTGGTGATATAGCACCATCATGTGGTAAATTCCTCAATAACTCTAATAGACAAAATGAAAATAAAATTTGGATAACTTATTTTATATAGACAAACATGCAACTCAATTTATCAGGTTTAAAATAGCCCTATTTTAGTCACTCTGACATTTGCAATTTCAAAGAAAATTTCTTAAAAAATTGTTTCTTTAAATATTATATTGCTGAGTTTTTTTCTTTAATTTTATTGTTTACCTTCTTTTTACATACCCTGATTTCCCCTAGTCTCATCAAAAATTTACCACAAATCAATATAACTAATGCACATTGTTCTATTGCCTCATAGTCATTTTAACCTTGTGTTCCATAGTCTCTCTAAAC
>PVKH010026444.1:0-13209 GCA_004027955.1 Chaetophractus vellerosus
CCCCACCGCCCAGATTCTCCACTGTTCAACTCAAGATGCAGCTCCCCCCTCCAGCTAAATCTGCTGCAACTTGAGGAGCCCCCCCGCGCTGAGGGGGCTGCTGTTGCAGGGGGCCCTGGGAGCAGTGCTGGGCCCCCTCCTCCCAGTGAGGAGGCCGCTGAGCTAGAGGCCAGAATGGTGAGCACAGATCTTCCTTCCTGCCCTTCCCTGCCCCTGCCCTACTCCAGCCCCCCACTTTGCTGCATCTCCCCCTTCCACCTTGTGCCTCTTCCTGCCCTCTGCTTGGCTGGCATCTCAGTCCCCAGGAGGTGGAGACCCCAGCTCTCATTCAGGGCAGAAATAACTGCCTTATCTGTGAAGAGGGGACAGTCCTGTCCGTCGAGTAGGTGGCAAGGACATCCTAATAACTTCTCAGGGATAAATCTGCCTACTCCTTTCCAGCTTGTCATCCTGGCCCACTACCACACTGGCATGGACTGGGGAACAGGGACCACTTGGATTGGGTGTGCCCCCAGGGGACGCAGTCGAGGGTAAGGAAGCCTAGGTGTTGACCCTTCTTGTCACCCTTCCCTGGCTCCACCAGGTGGAAGTGACTGAGTCCTCCAATCAGGATGCACTGTCGGGCTCCAGTGACCTGCTGGAGCTGCTGCTGCAAGAGGACTCACGCTCTGGCACCGGCTCTGCCGCCTCGGGCTCCTTGGGCTCGGGCTCAGGCTCTGGGTCTGGCTCAGGCTCCCACGAGGGGGGCAGCACATCAGCTAGCATCACGCGTGAGTGCCGTGCCCCCCCCCCCCATCTAGGGCAGGACAGTGGCTGGGGAGCTGGGAGGCCAGACCCTACCCTGGCTGAGTGGCCTGGGCACATGGCCTGCTGCCAGAGGCCAGTGGGCTGGACACATGCCTGTGAGGGAGTCCCCTGGGGGTGGGAGCGCCAGCCTTCCTGATTCTGTCGGCCCATCTACCCCCTTCACAGGCAGCAGTCAGAGCAGCCACACAAGCAAGTACTTTGGCAGCATCGACTCTTCAGAGGCTGAGGCTGGGGCTGCCCAGGCCAGGGCAGAGCCCGGGGACCAGGTCATTAAGTATGTGCTCCAGGACCCCATCTGGCTGCTCATGGCCAATGCCGACCAGCGGGTCATGATGACCTACCAGGTGCCCTCCAGGTGAGAGGTTCCGGAGGCCTCCTTCGCCTTCACTGCTGCCTCTACTCCAGAGCCCACCCTCCTTCCCCAGCTGAAGTTGGCATTTTCTTCTCTGGGGTTGGCTCTGCCCTGAGGGCTCCCATCCTATCCCTTGCCTTTTGGAACCCCACTGTTGGTTCCTTCCAGGCCGAGGGCAGGTTTCCTGGGTTTGTGAGCCCTGGGTTCCCAAAGTGCTGGTTCAGGGGAGGAGCAGAGGGCAAGGAGTTTGCAGTCGAGGAAGAATGCCAGTCTCTCGAGTCTTGCCCCTGGACCCCAGCTTCTGCCTTTTGAACCAGGGACATGGCATCTGTGCTGAAGCAGGACCGGGAGCGGCTCCGGGCCATGCAGAAGCAGCAGCCTCGGTTCTCAGAGGACCAGAGGAGGGAACTGGGTGCTGTGCATTCCTGGGTGCGGAAAGGCCAGCTGCCTCGGGCCCTGGATGTGATGGTGAGAGAAGTCTGGGCCAGGAGGGAGTAGACAGAATTGAGCTCAGGTTAAAGAGCTAGAGGCTTAGGGATGATCCCCTCACTGTCTTTGGAGCATTTGTTCTGAAGGATGGTAGCTCCACTCAGCTTGCTGCTGGACTGGGTAGTGTTAAACCACACAAGTCTTTGCAGCACATCTTGAGCTTTTCCTGTGCTACTGTGCCTTGTGACCATCCCACTGTGGGGTTGGGTAGAGGACAAAGCATCTTCTGACCTAGCTGGACCCCAGGATCTTCTTGCTGAGGGGCATCTGTGTGAACTAGTGTTTCTTGGGCGTACATTTTGGGAGCTCCTTTGGCCAGGGGGTGAAGCTGAGGACCGGTGGACTGGCAGTGAGGACCCTGCCTGACTCTCTTATTCCTTTTCTCCTTCCAAGGCCTGTGTTGACTGCGGTAGCAACACCCAAAATCCCAGCCACCCCGATGACCCACTCTTCTCGGAGCTGGATGGACTGGGGCTGGAGCCCATGGAAGAGGGCGGAGGCGAGGGTGGCGGCGGTGGTGAGGGAGGAGGAGGTGAGGGTGAGGGAGGTGGTGAGGCCGGGACCCAAGTTGGGGCCAGTGCCTCAAGCTCTCAGGACCTGGCCATGGAGGAGGAAGAACAAGGTGGGAGCTCATCCAGTTCAGCCTTACCTGCCCCAGAAAACAGCACCAGCTAGACTCCATTTTGGGGCTACCTGTGGGAGGCCATGAGAGGCTTCCTTTCCCCATTTCCCAACTCTCAGAACTCAGTCGTGGCCGGACCAATCAATAGGAAACTGCCCCAGCTTCTCCTGCTGTAGGGGGCCGGACCCCCGTCACCAGCCCAGGATCCAGGGGCTGCCTCCTGGCCTCCTCTTAGGGAACAGAGACATGGACATCCTCAGCCCAGCCCAGAGGAGCCTTCCCCCACTCCCCCTAGTGAGGAGTCTCTCTCCCTGGACAAGGTTGCTGACAAGCTGCTGAAGTGTCACTGAATCCAGCTGAGCCGAGTCCCGGTCCCTGAGGGTTGGGGCTGCACTTATTTTTGGGGGGAGACAGCCCTCTCTCCCACCTCCTCCCCACAAGCCGGATGGGAGGAGGAGGGCCTGAGGCCCAAGCAGGGACCCGGGGGTCTGGACCCCTAGCTGCTCCAGGGTGGGGGAGGTTGGTGGACCATGGAGTCCCTGGTGCTGCCCCTCATGTGGGACCCAGGTGTTCTCAGCTGTACCCTCTACCGATGGCATTTGTGTTTTTGATATTGTGTCTGTTATTTTTTTTTTTTTAATACAAAAAGGAAAAAAAAGACAACAGGACTTTGTGGAATGAAATTTGGGGGTTGGGTGAGGAGAGCTCTATGGAGCTGCAGGGAAGTGTGGACCCACTTCCAGGAATTCCGGTTGCAGTGAGAGGGCAATTCCACCTCCTGCCTGGGCCCCACCCCTCTTCTGCCCACACCCTTTCCAAGGCCTTGCTGAGCCTGCTATGTTAAATCTAGACCTAACTCAAACAACTGTCCCCTAACATTCCCTCAGCCGGGTTTCTCCCAACCATGGGTCATGGGTGGCCGAGGGAGGGGAAAGCCCACGATCCGTGGTGCTCGGAGGTAGTGGAGGGTGTTGAACTTCTTCCTCACCATACAGGAGAGGGCTCTACAGGTCAGTGTAGGTGGCTAAAGGACATAGAGTCATGGCACCCATTCTTGGTCGTGTTGGTGTCCGAAGGCGTGGGAGAGGGGAGGGACTTATTAGCTCTCCAGAACCTAGGAAGAGAAAGGGGAACCTTGGAAGGGATACGTTGCAGTGGGGACCACCTACAATGGTAGTTAAAGGTCTCTTTTACCGGAGCCCTCTGATAACTGATCTATCTCTAGATGCAAAGGGGTGCTCATCGGCGCCGTGGCTTAGCTGGTTAAAGCGCCTGTCTAGTAAACAGGAGATCCTGGGTTCGAATCCCAGCGGTGCCTACTTCACTTGGAAGTGGTATATTATTGCTGCGGAGAGAACACATTTCCTCTTCTCGCAAATGTCGGTATTTCTGTCGCAGGTTTACGAAGGTTCCTACTAAACCAGTCCTTGGGCCTTATGTTTGGTGCACCTTTAGTGTGCAACTTGGAGGCCAAGATTCCCACTTTGCTTTCCTGAATAGGGGTGAGGCGGACATTCCTTTGCCCCCAAGGGCACGGGCGCCTGGGACTCGGATTTGGGCTCATTTTGTTGCCGCCATACTGTGGCTCAGGGTGGGTTAGGAGAACAGGAAAGCTGCGGCTCCGACTGGGCAGCTAAGGGCTGACACAGGGAGGCGCGGTTAACGCCGCCGAACCGAAGCGCACGCGCACAAGGGGCTCCAGACGGCGGGAACAGGGTCCGCGAGCGACGGTGTCTAGATAGGCAGCTATACTTACTGGGGGAAAAGGCTGCACGTGGCTGTGATGGCCGAGTGGTTAAGGCGTTGGACTCGAAATCCAATGGGGTCTCCCCGCGCAGGTTCGAATCCTGCTCACAGCGCTAGTGCTTTTAGGAGCCCTCTTATTTTCCTTAAGTGAGAGAACAAATTCTTTTCTAGGGCGTTCGAACAGTGCACAAGTATCCCCTTTCATTTTGAGGTGCTCTGGGACCCAAATCTCAGCCCACCCAGGATCGTCCTGCGGGCGCCCCCTTGTGGGCTTCAGACTCCTGTCAACCACTTCGAAGACTGTCTCTGCCGATTTCAATTCTAAACTCCCCCAAACTCACTTGGTCCCTTTGTGCTACTTGGCAATCCTATTACATTTCTTAGTCCATTCACCCTCCCATTCTCCTATGTGACTATTTCATTCCTTCTCCTCTCATCTTAATCCACGGTTGCCTTCTTCATCCTCCCTCATCTTTGCCTCCTGTTTCACAGATAAAATAAAATTTTCGAAGTTTCCCACCAACATCCACAATCACATCTACTTCCCTACATGAGTCTCTGATCACAGATTCTTCCTTCCGCCGCTTATGTAGATGAACCCTCCGCCTACCTCGCTCAACCTCCCCAGTTACTCTCTAGATCCCTTTCCCTCCCGCCCACTCAAAGACATTGCTCTCTTTCCTGCACTTTCGAATTTCCCCTTTCTACTGGATTATTCCCATCAGCCTACAAACATACTGTAGTTTCTTGCAACTTGGAACAAACAAGGCAACACCATCTATCCCGACCTCCAGCTACCACTCTATTTCCCTGCTTCCCTCTACTGAAAAACAAATGACCTATACCAATTACAGCGTCCATTCGCCTTTGAATCCTCTCTAATCAGGCCACCCACCCCCACCAAAACTGCTCTTGATGAGATTACCAAATGACCATAACATTGCTAAATCATTGATTGCTACTTAGTAGCTGATAACACAGGTGCTTACTCCCCTTTCCCAGAATGACTGTCTTCACTTGCCTCCTAGGACACCACGCTCTTCTGATTGTCCTCTTTCTTTAGCAGTTCATTCACAGGCTGCTTTGCTAGCGCCTCACTTCTGGATCTCTAAATGTTGAAGTGTTTCCAAGGCTTAATTCCCCAACCGCTTCTGTCCTCTATCTTTACTCCTCCAGCCTCATGGCTTTAAATACCAATTCAGGCTATTCAACCTAGTGCACTAATACATCAACACATCCCAAATTTTCATCTCCAGCCCCAGAACTCTTCTCTGAATAACAGATCCATATAGCCTATTGCCTACCTATCTCCACTTGGATATCTAATAGGGACCACAAATTTAAAATGTCCACAACAAAACCAAATACTTCTGGTCTTCCCCCACAAACCTGCTTCATCTGTAGTCTTTTCAATGCAGTGAACGAAAACTCCATTCCTTCAGTTTATCAGGCTAAAAACCCTAAAATTGTCCCTGATTCCTCTCTTTCTCTCATACTCCACATCCAATCAGTCGTCAAATTCTAATTAAAATATATCTAAATTGTGACTACATCTCATTACCTTTGCCGCAACACCCTGGAACAAGCCACCCTCTTCTCTCACCTAGATTATTGCAGTAGACCTTAAATTATTCCCTTGCTTCCACTCTTGTTCCTTGTTCCCTTACAGACTATTCTTAACCTATTGGGCAGAGTGATCATTTTAAAATATAAATCAGGTACTGCCATTTCTTTCTTCAAAATCTTCCAATTAGTATCAATATGAATTCATGATTTTAATGTATATAGAGAAATGTGTACACACACACACACACACACACACACCATGTATATAAAGACATATATTTCCTTGCTCTGTCCACTGAGAAAACCTGAAAGTATTGACACACCAGTAGCAACAAGCATATCAAGTGCCCAGATCTTATTTACTAAATACCGTTCTCTACTAAAATGAACCAGGGCTCCTTAGAGGAAACACTGATCCCAGGTCTGGAGCTGGAACATTTTCTTGCACCAGAAAGTAGTGGTCAAGAATGTTGGGTGTATATCAAAGAGACACAACCGCTAAGGGGCTCCCATTGGCCATTTGAGCATTAAAATAAATAATTGATGGCTTGTAATTCACTGAATAAAACAAAGAAACTAAATGAACAATTAGATAAATGGGGGATAAGTGAAAGCTCTCTCTTACAGTAAACTGCCTACTATTAGTAAATATAGACGGAATGATGGAGCTAAATCATTAATGGATACTAAACTAGTGGTTGAATTTTGATGGGTAGTCTCAAAGTATCTTCCCACAAATTGCTTATTAATTACTAAGGGAAAAGAATAACTTTACAGTGGAGAAATCTGGCAAACACCATTTTAACCAAGCAATGAGTAACATCTCAGTATTGTGACAAACCTACATGTGTCTTCTGCTGTGATGTGTTGAGAAGGACACAGCATCACTTCTGTGATGATGTTCTTGCTGAAAATGCATAACCTGAAAAACCTGAATCAAAGCATGAGGAAACATCAGACAAACTAAACCGAGGGACAGTCTACAAGATAATGGTCTTGAACTCTTTAAAAATGTCAAGAAAGACAAAGACTCTCCCAGATTAAATGAGACTGAGGAGATATAACAACAAAATGCAATATGTGCTCCTGGATTAAATTCCCACTCCCCACTCCCTTTCCTCTTTTATTCTTCTCCATAGCATCACCATCTGACAAACAATACATTTTGTAAAATGTTCATTGACTGCTTCACCCACAAGACTGTACAACCCATGAGGGCAGGGATTATTGTCTGTTCTATTCGGGGTTATGTCCCCAGGTCCTATAGCAGTGTCTGGCACATAGTAGACACCATATAAATACATGCAGAATAATGAATGAATTTCAGGGTTCCAAGCCTTTTGCATCTGGGGGTGGCTTTACAGTTTCTGAAATGATTTTACTGCAGCTTTTATTCTGCGGGGGTTTGTGCTGCCCTTCTTCTTGCCAAACGGAGGCCTCTCTTTCCTTTAGCTGTGGCATCCAGGGCAAGGTCGAGGGAGGGCAGGATCAGAAGGGCTTGCCTTGGGGGCCTAGAGTGCTTCCTACACTCAGGGGCCTGGTCCCCTAACCCTCACCTCCCAAGCCTAGGACCCAACCGTCCAGGAACCCCTCCTACCGGGATGCAAGGAGTCCCAGGAAACCAGGCTTCCACACGAGCTTTCCCTTTACAGAGGGAGGAGCTGAGCCTTGGGACCTAGGCCAGTTGAGATCTCACAGTGGGTGAGGGGAAGCTGGGACAGGCACCAGCTGTGCAGCCTCTGCTCCTTCTCCGCCCTGACTCCTCCCAGGCCCAGCGAGCTCCCCTCCCCCAAGCCCCAACGTGGGCAGTTTGCTGAGAGGACAGCAGGAAGAGGCCACACTCACCAGTGGGCTGCGATGTACACAGACACAACAGCAAGGGTACGTGGACATGGGCTCTCGCTCACCCAGAGGTATGCAGACCCTATAGAGACCCCCACCCACACCCCAGGACCCAGACACGCTAGGTGGGGGCCTCACGGGCCACGTCCACCCTTGAGCACTGAGCTGCAGAAAACCACCCAGCCTGCCAACTGGTCTCAGCTCCAGGTATTTAGGGTCTGAAATTTATAAAAATTTTCAGGGTAGGCCCTTTTAAGAAAACAAAACAAAATAAAGTTCCGGTACAAAAGACAATACGTTCCGTATTTAGAATGAAACAAGGGAGCACAACAACTTATAAATTTAAAAAGCTGACAAATGCCACAAATTCCAGAAAAATAACAATACTTGTATTAATTAGCTCCCTGACACGCCTCTATTATATTCCCCATAGGCTAGCTCCTGGGTCTATACATTTCAAATCTTGCTTCTCCTCCACCACCCATTGTACTTGTGGTGTCAGGAACCCCTGGACCCACGCCTATCCCATAAGCCCTCAGGCGTGCCACCAGGCATGGAGCCTGGTGAGTGAGAGCAGCTGATTGTATTTCCTCCACCAGCAGGGCCACCTGACTTAACTATATGTGGAAATGACTGCAAACCAACATGAACATACTCTCCTCAACAGCAGATCTTATGTTTTCCTAACTCAACATCCCCTAACTGGAACCCCCAAGAACGCCCACAGCCGTTCCACCAACACTAGAGGGAAAGCGCAGAAGTGCGGGGAAGCCGGAATGGAAAGAGACAGTGGTGTTTACCATTTGCAGTTAAAATAGCTTATTTCTGCAAATTTTGGAGAAGCATGTGGCCGGGTGAACACATTGTTAGGGCCCTCCCAGGTGTTTGTGGAAGCGAGGGGTCCTAAGCTTGCACTTCATTAGCCTCATGGTGAATTGGCCTCTGCACCGGAAATTCTTGCGCTCTCTCGAACCGGCTCTCAGCCTGCCTAAAAATCCTATTCTCCTCTAGAGGATTCCTCTACTCTCCAAAATGGACATTTGACATCCTCCTTCTTCTCAAACGACCTGTACCCTCTCTGGTCCCGCAACGAGTGTGCCTCAGTTTTCTTCAAGAAAATGGAAGCAACTAGAGAAAACCTGCTGCCTCATCCTTCTTGCACCTCAGCGGATCCACACACTCTGCTCCCCCACCTCACAATGGATGAAGCCTCTTCCCTGCTCCCTGAAGCCAATTTCTCTGCCTGACCTGGGGTCTCCCTGCCCCCACACATCCTCCTGCCTCTGGGTTAGCCTCTCTGTCTCCTGCTGGGTTCAGGTTGTTTCCCTCAGCAACAAACATGCTCATCTCTTTCCTGTCCTCCTAGCTGCCACCCCACACATTTTTATGCTCCCCAGCCACAGCAAAATTTGACAGAGTTGTCTACAGCTGCTACCTGCAAAGTACCCTACAGCTCACTCACACCTCCACCTGCTCCAGGTAAAGCACAGAAGCCACTCTCCACCAGATCATCTGCAACTTCCAAGATGCTAAACTCCATGTTCCCTTGACTGGCTTTGCCTTACTTGACCTCCCCCCAGTTTAGCTGACTGCTCCCTGCTCCTTCGTGGGCTCTCTTTTCTTGGTTTCCAGGACACCCGATTCCCCTGGTTTTTCTGCTACCTGCCTGGCCACTCTAGACTCCTTGGCCAATTCTTCATCCTCAACCCAACTTCAAAGTATTGGAGTGCCCCTGGCTCCTTGCTCAGCCCTTTCTCTTCTCTCTTCCCAGGTGCCCAATGACTAACGGGCATCTCAACTAACATGGCTAAAATATAATGCTTGATTTCTGTCCCCAGACCTCTTCCTCCCCCCAGCGTTTCCCTGCTCAGTAGAAGGTACCAATATCTACCCAGTTACTTAAGCCAAACACCTACAATTAATCCTGTCACTTTTCTCTCCCCACCGCGACGTCTTGCCTAGAAGACTGCTATAGTTCCCCAAATGATCTTCCTGCCTCCATTCTCTATATAGCAGCCAATGTGACATAAAAAACAACACATAAAGCAGAGTGCATAGCTTTCTTGATGAAAACCCTCCACTAGCTTCCCATTACTTAGACATGAAATTGAAACTCCTTCAGCAGTCTGAAATACCCTATGTCATCTGCCATGCTCACCTCTCCAATCTTCTGTCTCCAATTCACCACTCCAGGGGCACTGGTCCTCTTTCTCCAGCCCCGGCCAGCAAAGTCCTTTCCTGCTGCAGGGCCTTTGCACTCGCACCTGCTGTTCCTTCTGCCTGGACCACTCTTTCTCATGGCTGGCTTCTTGTCTTTGTCATTAAAGCTGGGCTCCTATATCATCCCCTCACAGAGGCCTTCTCTGACCACCCAGAGTAAAGCAGCACTTCCTTCTCAAGTCAATGTCAAGTCGTCACTTCCATTGTCACCCCTTCCTCCCAGCCTTATATTATTTTCTGAAAGGATCTTATGTTACTTTCTGCTCGCAGTTATTTCTGTCTCCCACCACCACCCCCACCACCTCCAAAATGTAAGGTTCAGAAGAACTGGAACCCGCTCTCCCCCCAGTGCCTAACCATGCTGGCACACAGAAAGCACTCGGTGAATACTGGCTGAGGAAATGCGCACAGAGCCAGAAACAGGCACCACTGACGCACAGATGCCCGGATTCGTCCGCGGGCCACTGTCAGGGCTCAGAGTTGGGAAGAAAGAAATCCCCGGTCACTGAGGCAGTCCGGAGACAAGACAGAGACCCAGACAGACCCTGGCCCGGATGAAACAGGCCGAAAGAGACAGAAGACAGAAACCAGAGGCACAGATAGAGACCGAGATAGACCAAGACGGAGCCCCAGGCTCGGCCAACCAGAGACCGGGGCCCGCAGAACCCGGGGCGGCGGCCGGAGGCAGAGCCAGGAGCGGCCGCGCGGAGGGAGGCCGAGCGCGCCGGAAGGGAGCGGGAAGCCCGCGCCCCGAGGCCGGAGCCCGGGGGCCGCCCCCGCTCACAAGTGGCCGCCACAGCTGGCCCGTGCGCACGGCCCGACGCGTGCGGGATCAAAGGGGCCGGGAAGGGGCGGGCCGGGAGGTGTGAGCGGCCCGGAGGTGTGAGGGAACTTCCCAGGGGCAGCCGGAGCGTGGGAGCGCAGAGAGTCCCGGGAGGCCGCCAGAGACGCGGAGAGACCCGAGAGACCCGGAGACAGAGACGCGGAGAGACCCAGAGACAGAGACGCGGAGCGACCCGGGGAGACTGAAGACCGAGGCACGGAGAGACCCAGAGCAGAGCTGTGAAGAGATCTGGAAAGAACACGAGAGACCCAGAGATAGAGACGGGCGCGAAGAGACACTCAGAGACAAGGAAAGATGGAGAGACAAAAAGGCCGAGACAGCGCGGATCAGAGAGAACACAAGATAAAAGAGGAAAGAGAAATAGAAAGAAAGAGCAAGGGACTTGGAGTCCCCGCAGAGGCCGCGGGGACCCCCGGGGCAGGGGTCGGAGCGCCGTGTCTTTTCTCAGGGCCACGCCTGGGGAGGTGCGGGGCCGAGGGTGCAGTGACCAGGCAGCAGGAACCCCAGGCCGGGAGGAGGGGAGTGTCAGGACGTTCAGAATCACGGTCTATAGATCGGAAGGCTCAGAATCTGCGAGAGTTCAGAGTTAAAACAAAACGTTAATGTTGGGTAGGAATGTCACACACCGACGCTTCGTTGAACTCGTGACCTGCTCTTTACTGGGGAGAGGAAACCTGGAAACCCATTAACCCGGAATCGAACCCGGGTCTCCCACGTGCCAGGCAGAAAGCCCACCACCAAGCTAAGGAAAATCACAGGCGCCACGTGCTCTCCCTGCCTGAACCTGTGGGAGGACGCAGTGGACTTGGTCAGGCAGGAGGCCTAGGCCAGGGACTTAGGACAGGCACTGCCCCCGAAAGGTTGGCGTGGGTGGAGCGCCAGGCCGCCCTTCCTCCTGCCCGGATCCGGCCACCGGGCCATAAAGCCGCCCCATATGGCCAGGGGCGGCCCCACACCCGGGTGCGAACAGCCCCGGGCCCCGAGCCTCGGGTGCAGGTGAGAAAAACTGAGCCCGAGCCCAGATTCCCAAGGAGGGGGGCGGCGGGGGCTGCTGGGGTCACACATTTGCGCTCCCATTTGGCCGAGGTGGGGGGAGGTGGGATGTGCTGGGGGCCCTGATCCCAAATGGGAACCCCCTCCCCAAGGTCTCTGGCCCTCCTGGCTTTGGCAAGGCAGGTTCCGTGAAAGGATTAAGGTGTGGAGGGGCGCTGGGCTGGCTCCGAGGAAGCCCCTGATTCCTCAGCTATATTCCGTCGTGGTCTGTAACTCTGTGTCCTTGCCCCTGGCACTCTTACTGTCCTGTAACTCTTGACTGATCCTCCCTGGCACTTTTGTCCTGAAATCTCCGAGTGTTCACGCCTCATTCTGCAGAGGGTCACGCTCTTGGTTTGAGGTAGGTGCTGCTCCCTTTCTCATATTCCTTTCTTGCCTGCTTTCTCCCCCCTACAGTCACGAGGGGCCCCCAGAAGCAGGCAATGCGGACAGACTTGTGTGAGGTGTCCTGGCAGCCACACGCCTGAATCTCCTATAATTAGATCTGAATCAAATATCTTTTAAGTGGAAAGCTCTCTCTACCTCTTACCCCTGCTTAAAGGTCTTGCTTCCCCTTCCTTGAGGTATTCACCCTCCCTCTTCCAGTCCAGCCACCTGGCAGGGCCACCCTTTCCCCAGAGCACCTGCTTCACTCTAACTCTAAAATAGCTGTTTGATGCCATATCATCTTCTCCCACTGCTCCAGCAGGAACGAGCTGGGCCTCTCCTGCATATTTCAGTACCAACCGTCCAACTTTTGACCTCTGCCCTGGCGCGCAATGAGCGTCAGATGCTGTGGAAATTGCGTTTAACTGACTTAGATGGAACAGGGCGCCTCCTCCACCTCCAGGTAGAATCCCGGCTGAGTCGGACGGACCCATCCAGCGTTCGGGTCGCTCACTACCCCGAGTAGAAGTCGGATTTGGGGGAAGATTTATGAGATTCAGCTTGGGGGCTAGGGGTGCTACCTTTTGTTACAGGTTTTTGGGTTGCAGTAAGCCACCAAGGAAGCTGAGATTCAGGGGGAATTCAGGCTCATCCTAAATTGAGGTCTGTACCAAAAGGACTCGAACTCCCTCTCCCCTAATAGCCTCGTCCCTTCAGCTGGGTTCCGCCCCGTTATATAAGGCCTTATGGTCCTCAGACCTGCGGTGCCCCTTTCGCTCTTCACTTCCCACGCTCCCAGGCCCAGCCTGGGGCCAGTTCCACTCCTTCCCCTCCCCCTTTCACTCCTCCCCCTTCCGGGAGCCTCGTGCCAGCGGCCGCGCGATGCGGGCTGGGGGTGCTGTTGGAGGCGGGGCCGGGGTCCTAACCCCCATCAGGGCGCCTGCGGGATATAAGACACTGGGCGGGCAGGGACGCGGTCCACACTAGGGTCCGGAGAAGCGATGGTCACTCGGGATCGAGCCGAGAATAGGGACGGCCCCAAGGTGAGAGGCGAGAGGAGAGGGAGCAGAGGCCACCAGGTCGGTCTGGGGATAGGAGCCCTGAGACAGCGGGTCAGGGAAGGGGCTGGGGGCGCTGGGCAGGAGGGGGAGACATGCCTGGGGGACACGAAGAGCCAGGCGCTGGGGAGGAAGCTGCAAAGTATGAAGAAGGGGGCAGGGTCCGAGCAGGACCTACGTGGGCGGCAGAAGCAGGGGCCTGGGAGATGGAGGTTGGCACCTCGCGGGCTGGAGGGAGTGGGAG
>PVKH010026445.1:0-13193 GCA_004027955.1 Chaetophractus vellerosus
TCTTGGGAGCAGGGATGAACCAGTGAGCCAGGACACTCTGTGGCTTGTATCTGAATCCTGTCGTCCAGGGAGTCGAGGGGGGGGGTGTTGTGGGCCCTGGGGGTGGAGGGGTGGGGAGGGACAGGGTGGATCGAACGGGGGGTCTTTGGTGGCCTGTGGAAGTGTTTTCCATTGCCTTGCGGTGGTGGACACGGGACAGGGTGA
This sequence comes from Chaetophractus vellerosus, assembly GCA_004027955.1. Taxonomy (NCBI): domain Eukaryota; kingdom Metazoa; phylum Chordata; class Mammalia; order Cingulata; family Chlamyphoridae; genus Chaetophractus; species Chaetophractus vellerosus. The sequence goes on from PVKH010026445.1 coordinate 205, forward strand.
TAGTCATCAAAATTTATAAAGTGTACAGGCTAAAATGTGGACCTTGATGTGGACCAAGGACAATGTTTGGGAACTATGTTTCACTATCTGTATGTCAGTTATGTTGGTGCTGCCATCCACAGACAAAAAGGTTTTGGTATGGGGGGGAATGGAGGAGGAGGTTGAATATATGAGATTGTCTTGTATTCTGTGTGTGACTCTGCTGTGACCTAAAACTTCTTTGAAAATTAAATGAAAAATGGTGGGATGCTTGAGAGTGAGATGAAGAAGGTGCCACCAGATATTGCACTGACAAGGCAAATTGGGAAAAAAAACCACATATATATATATAATTTTTTCACATTTTTTGAAAAACCCAATCCTATACAAACATTTTTTTTTCTTTTCTCTATTTTTTTAAAATTTAAAAAAAATTTTTTTAATTTTTTAAGTTCTCATATATTTTAACTTTTACATTTACATATCATTATTATTTCATTTTCCTATTCATTGCAATTGGCTATTGTTATGGCTTCCCCTTTGAAAAGGCTATGGATAACAGAAGGGTCACAACAGGTATGGGAAAGGATCATTGGTGGGGGGTGTCAGGGTTGGGGGTGCATGGGAGGAAGTCCACCTGAACATACATAAAAGGCATGCATAATTGTTCAAATGCTGACAGGGCATGGTCATGGGGTGAAGAATTACTCAACAAATGGGAGGACACTGAATTACCATCCTGGAGAGCCCTGCCATATTTTCCAGGAGAGTAGCAACATCCCCCCAAGTGCAGGGGCAGTATCTGGCAAAGAAGGATGATCCATTGATGGGCCCTTGTTATTGATGACTAGCCTTATGAGTCTTTGCTGTTGAAATTGAAACAGCCTAGTGTTATGGGGTGCCTAAGAGTTGCCTCTTGAGAACCTTCTTGTTGCTCAAATGTGGCCTCTCTCTAAGCCAAACTCAGCATATGAATGCATCAGCTTCCTGCCAGTGTGGGACATGACTCCCGGGGATGAGCCTCCCTGGCAACAAGGGATTACTAACAAATGCCAATAGGCAGTATGACTAGAAAAAGACTTTGACTAAAAGGGGGAAATGGTAAAGACAAATGAGTTCATAGGGCTAAGAGACTTCAAAGTGAGTCGGGAGGTCAACCCAGAGGTAATACTTATGCAGATCCCAGAGGAACTCCTAGGCTTCCAATATGGATATCACCCTAAACAGAGGGCCTCCTGAGGCCTTTGGAGATATCCGTGTCCTATATCAGGGCAGATAGCCCCAGAGTTTGGTGCCTTACCATGTGGGCCCAAATTTGGAATCCTTGCTCCTGAGAGTGACAGAGTCTGACCGAAATATGTCTTCACTGCACATGGTCCATCTGTCTCTTCTATTCAAACCTATATTTGATGCCAGAGTTTTAGGTGTACTTCCAGAGACCAGAGACTACAGGCTGTCCATGTGCCAACTGGGTCCAGAGACTCTGTGGACGTGCAACTCCTATGCTACAACTCAATGGACTCACCCAGGACACCTAGTGGGAAGATGATGATGGATGACAGCTATCCTGGGGAATGGAGAGAGCCTGCAGTTGCAGGCAGGATAATCTCTTCCATCATATACATGGGATATAAGCCCCCTCTCACTTGGTGGTGGAGGGCACATCACCATCCTAGATTCCTCGGGATTGGGGGAAGCACTATGGACTAGAGTGGACTTGTCGGTGTCCTGTTATAGACTTGTTGTGATTCATGCAATGGAAGAAATTACAAAATTATGTGAAGCCAGGGGCCATTGGACACTTTGGGGCAGGGAGAGGGAAGGGCAGTTGTAATACAGGGATTTTTTGGGGACTTGGGAATTGTCTTGGGTGATGTTGCAATGGAAGGTATAGGCCATTTTATATCAAAAAAAAAAAAAAAACCTCAACTAAGATAAGAAACAAGGATAAACTGGCCCAGAAATCAAGGCAGTGCATGATTGTAGGAAAAAAAAAATAGACTGAGACAAGCTGCAGTTTGTGATCTTTCCTTCGAGACATATTCAGCTGAATAGGACCATCTTGGGAAAAATTGTGAAGCTAGCAGTTTATCTTCAGCTTCTCTACTGCCTTTCATTGTCTAATCTACTTATGCTACCTTGACAGCTTGTGACCTCATGCTGCCCCGTGTTTCTCCTGTCATAACAGAGAGTGTTAAATAAACTCATTTTTGCTTCAGTGCAAGTGACATAAGGTTTTATCCCTTTCCGATTAAATTTGCATTTTTAAAGAAGATATAAAAAAAAGCCACAGGACTTAATTCAAATGAATTCATCTCAAATAGTGGGCCTTTTAGAATATGGTGATGGGTGAAAGATCTGTTTCAGGTCTGGCTACTTCCCCTGTGGCTTTTCAATCCACACCCTGTTTTCTTTTCCTAGAGCTGCCATAACAAAGTACCATAGCAAAAGGCCACAACTGAATGGCTTAAAACAACAGAAATTTGTTCTCTCAGTGTTTAGGAGGCTAGAAGTCCAAAATCAAGGTTTCATCAGGGTTGGTTCCTTCTGGAGGCTCTGAGGGTGAACCTGCTCCTAACTTCTGCGCATTGCTGGCAACCTTTAACATTCCTTGGCTTGTAGCTGCATCTCCCAAATTTCTGTCTCCATTTCCACATGGCCATCTTCCCTCTGTGTGTGTCTGTGTCTCTGTGTCTTCACATTCTAAGGCCTTCTTACAGGGATGCTGTCATTGGATTTAGGAACCTCCATAATCCAGTATGATCTCATCTTAACTATTAACATCTGCAAAGGGACTTTTCCAGATAAGATCACATTCTGAGGTTCCAGGTGCACATGAGATTTGGGGGTACACTATTCAATTCAGTACACACCTTCTGTGTGATCAGGCATTGTACCCATATAACTGTCAGGACTGTGGCTTAGGCTGGATATGCACATCCTTCACAGTTATTTATGGAAAACAAAAATACTGGTCAATTTTCTTTTGCTTTTGATCATCATTGTCAGGACCTTACACATATATATATCACATATTCTCAAGTTTCATATGAGCTGCAGAAAAACTCTTTGGGTACCTCCTGCATTGAATGGAAAAATATTTAATTCTCTGTTCTTCAAGAACTAACAATTTAATGAAGACTTATAAGAAAGTACCCATTTGTAAGAAAGTACCACATTTGACAGGAGTTCAAGTTATTTAGAATGTATTGCCTAGAGCATCTTGATGTCTAATTATAGTTCATTAAAAGTATATACTTATATTGTTGATGCCTTAAGAAATTATTGAGAGCAAGCATCAACTTAAATGCAACTTGAATATGCTGGAAATAGGTGATAGTGAAATAATTGATATGTCACATTTTCCCAAGTCAGATGCCTTGACAGATGAAGGGTTTAATGTAGCTTCAACTTTGTCATAGGGATAATCTGGCTTAACCTATATTTATAAGCAGAAAGAGGAAATGAAAAGAAATCACCAATTTATATTTTAGAGATAAGTTGACTGTATTTTGTCCCTATAAGGGGAAATTAATTCCCATTTGACTAAAAGTAGAGCTTTCAATTCCTCAGAATAAATATTAAAAAGAGCCATGGCTGTTAAAATACATCAACAAAAACCACCAACTGCCCCTCTAGCTGTGTTTCTGATTAGCTAAAGTACATACCGTATCACACGGACACCAGCAGAAATGCAGAGGTTCAGTAAGGCTAAGTTATCACCCCACTCAGCCAGCACACATCAGGTCAAGTAATTAGTTCCACATAAGTCATTGCATATAATAGAATCATCAGCAATAGAAGATGTTACATGATCAATGAATCTGAGTCTGCAGAGATAATTTGAGGTTTGCTTTTAAGATTTATGTGGAAGGAAATAAACAGACTTTTGGCAGCAAATGTTGAACCTACTGGCAATGAAGCCTATTCCTGCCTTGGCGAAAAGGTAATTGGTTCAGGAAAAATGTGATTAGGTTGTGTCCCTCTAGAAATCACATAGGATTGAACTTTTTCAATGCAGTCTTTGTAGCAGACATGTACAAATTGGAGAAGCTCCATGGCCGTAGGCAAGCATTTCTTCTATTTATGGTGACCAGAGCTCAATAGAGTCAGCAGAGAGCTCAGTGACCTTATGCTGCCATAAGAGTGGGCTCCTAAATGAGTAGGTAACAAGTTGGTCAGGAGGACTTGGAGAGTGAAAGGGTGGATGGCCATGTTGGGCATCACAAGAATTCAGGTCAACAAGAAGCTGGGCAGGAAGGGGATGATAAATATGGTACTTTGGTCTCAGCAGGTTTGTCCATGGTTGACAGGCTGAATGAAGAAACCGGTGAACAGAAGCTCCTGACAAGATCCGCCCATCTGGCTTGGAGCAAGCATAATGAATTCACACTTATAAGATGAGTTGTGTCAAAAATTCTTTCCAAAACTAAAAGCTTCTTACTTTGACAAGTTAGGAGAAGAGAAGGAACCCCCTGGGCTTTTCCATTCCTAAAAAAGCACTGTCCTGAGGTGCATGGGAATTGCAGTGTTACATTGAAATGCTTATTATTATATATACTCCATTATGGTTTAATGCAAATGTTGTCTAAAGTGAAACTGTCCTTTTGTCCTTTATAGCAGTGCAGCTGCCTGCAATAGATTAAGTGAGGTAAAGGCTGGATCCAAAACTGGTTTGGTAATGTCCTCATTAATTCAAAAAGTATGATGTGATGACACATTTAAACCCTACAACTTGATTCAGAATACAGAGTATTCCCTTTTCCCTCTGTCTCTCTTAGCCTACAGGTAAGAGGGCATTTCTGTTTTGCATATGATATTACTCTCAACCCCTACCAGAAGTTGCACAGAATCACTGCCCATGGGATGCTTTTCCTTTTCCCTGGGAACTGAGCCATGTACAGGTTGATGGCTGCCCTTCTCTTAAAGGGTACACATATCCAGTATATCCTTAAGTGGGTCCAAATTAGACACTTAGAGGATAAGAGTGGCAATGAATGGCCAACATCAAAGCCTGAGACAAAAGTAATTATAACCATTATGTTAAAAAAAAATTGGACTCTCAGGGCATAACAGAAATCAACATTGCTATTGCTCTGTTCTCCTAACAGTCACTAATAGCCTTACTGTTGGGCTAATTTCCCTCATTCCCTTGGATGAAGTCTAGGACAGGCCCAGTGGTCACTCTCAGATAAAAACTTGTCTCCGTCTCCCTTTAGCTCTCCATTCTGTAATTATTATGCCCAGTATAGTGAAATCAAAGTCTGAACTTCAGCCAAAGTTTTTCTTCATCAACTTGGGCCAACAATATACAGCAGGGCATTTACCATGGGAAAGGGATGTGCCTTTTGTCCTAACATGGAATTGTGTCTTGCAAATCTGGGTTTCTGAAGACTATAGGAGGGAACCTGAGGAAGGAAAGAAAAATTAGGGGGCTGTAAAATTCCAAAAAGAATGTCATAGATTTAACTGAGTTTACTCTGGCCATGGTGCATGTTTTAAGTTGACTCACTCATGGGCACTTCCATGGGCTATTCAAAGATGTCAGGCATTGGGTTTGTTCACTTGTGGCTTTCTAAAACTAATTATGCCCCCTCCTACTTTGCCCCTGGTTTCTTGGCAGCTCACCATCACTCAAACTTTCTCACTCCTGTTGTCAATTTAGGAAGAGTCCATTTTGCAAGACTCCATGCTGGTTCATGTGTTCTCTGTCTCTTTACATGTGTTCCATGGAAAACATGTGTGCTTGACCCATAAGCGGGAGCACACTCCCTTCCCAAAGTGCAGCACTCTGATGCTACACACCATTTCCGTCAAGCTTCTGTCCTTTACATTTCTCAGGTGGGAGTTAGTCAGTCCTAACACTGCATCAGTTCAAAACTTAAAGTTTTTAGAGTGACCTCCTTGAGAATGTGTCCATTAGGCTAAAATAAGAGAAAGTGGGAACCAGCTGTGGCTCAATTGGTGGGGCTCTGGTTTACCCCATGGGAGGCCCCGGGTTCAGTTCCCGGGGCCTCCTGGAGAAGGCAAGCCGCCGCGCGGTGAGCTGACTCAGCGGGATGCCGCAGCAGGGAGAGATGGGCAGACGCAGAGAAGCGCAAAGCAGATGAGCGCAGCGGGCACAAGCAGCAAGGGGGGATGTATAAATAAATAAAAATAAATCTTAAAAAAAAAAAAGAGAGAGAGAAAGCATCACTCTCCCTCATTGCAGACAAGGAAGACAACTAAACACCCCGACAAAACATTCCAAAGAAATTCTGACTCTCATCTCTACTTCATCCCTTAGCCTTGCTATCCTCTTTTATTGGCTGAAGGGAAATGGTCAGATAAAGTGTGTAAAATTTATTTTTTTGTCCATTCCTCTGCATAGGTGATTTTTGCATCTCACTTTGGGAGTAGTTTAATCTATACAGAAATCAAGGCAATGAAATCTTTGAGATTAAAATCAACAGAACAGATATGTGATCCATTCATTGAAATTTGGTGGATGGTGCTTCCATATGGTAGGATTCTTTTTTTAAGACCGGGACCTATTTCACTTAAGTTTGCCTTTGCCAGTGGTAAAGGGTAGTCAGAATCATCACTGCCTCCTACCTAACTACTACCTCTATTGACCCAGGGCTCAGAAGTTCCATTTTTCCAAGCCACCTTTGAGTCTAGCTGCTAAATGGGTTGTTCTAGAGGACCTGCCAAGCAGTGTATCATGTAAAAGAAGATCGTTCTAGAGCACTTGTCAGTTGGTATTGTCATTAAACTTTCACTATGTTCAATATTGTCATTAAACTTCCACTATGTTAAATCAGGTCTAAAGATTGAAAATATCTTTAGATGGAAAAAAAAATCATAAACTCTCTTCGGAAAGGTAACTTCTTTCTCTTTTGCAGATGAGGAAGATATAAAAAGTAAGTGAGATGACTTCTATTTTTATTTCTCTTCTGAAGGCAAAATAGCACCTGCCCTATCTCTTCCCCGTTTCATATTGAGATTGTATGTATTTTCTTCTGTATCCCTTTTTAGAATTATGGAGTAGTATCAATGTGGAAAGACCAGTGGTTACTCAGGCACTAAACCATTCATGAGCATCACAGCGGCTGTTCACTTCTCTATCTTGTGCCTTATAAGACCTTACATGATCTTGTTCCATTCTCCCCCTGACATACTGTGCTCCAGTGAGTCCAGCCAGAAGAGAAAAGAAGGCATGTGAGGAAGTTCAGGCTGTCTCTGAAATAAGAGAAGCAGGTCAAAAGGGTTGATTATGCTCTGCTGCTTTAGCCTACATCACCCAGCAGATAAGCCATTTGTTTTTCATTTTTGAAGAGGAATGAGTGAGGGGGTGGAGAAAAATTGGGAATGTTCTCCTCCAAGTTTCCTTTCTGGGGACTGAAATGGAAATATATTCTCCCCATCCCCCTGCCATGGAAATATAACGAGTGATTGATGCGTTTCCCACACAATGGAAAGAACACAACTCAGAGTCACAAAATTTGAATATGAACCGAAATTTGCTACTTATTAGCAGTTTTGCCTTGTTCAAATTATTTACATCATAATCTTTGTTCTTCTCATGTGAAAATGGGAATGATAATTCTTACCTCATAGAATTTTTCTCAGAGTTATACTGAGAAGTGTTGGTGTATGGAATGTACCCAATAAGTGTTTTCTAATATGTTTTCTAATAGGAAAGGTAATCTCTCTGAGTCTCAGATTCTTATTAGTAATAAGCATAACATATATTATTCACAGATCTGTTGGAAAATTAAATAACAACATGTCTGAAAGTACCTGATATTCAAAAATTCTTTTTTGTTTTAAACATGTCCTTGTCTTTACTCAAATGAAAGAAAAAGGCAAAATCTTTCTTCTATGTTCCCAACCTTCCTCTCTGCCCACTTCCTTTCCTTAGGCCCCAATGTGGAACCTGCCCTTTTCCCCCACATTTTCCCCAGCCTAGAGGTGTGGGACCCTTCTACCTCCTCACCCCCATTAATAAATACATGTTGTTAGGGAAAGAGTCTGATGCACATTTAAGTGCATCATAAAGTTTTTAGTTGTAAACGCTAAGATTCTGTTCTGTAGGATCAGAAAATATGTAGGGGAGACTTGAGGAATTCCCAAAAGGTCATTTTCAGTTACTCTGAAATTGTACAATAATAGGCCAACATCTATGTCACTTACACATAAAGCAAGTCCACTGGCACCTGGGCTGTTAAAGATATCTCCAGGGTTGTTATTTATGCTCACTTACAGGTTATTGGCATAGGGCCCTAAAGTCATTTTCAGTCCTGGCCAGAGCAGAGAAATTCCTGGGGTGAGGCCTGAGGAACAGTAAATATAGGGCAGCTAGACTGCCTTCATTTTTATACAAGGAACAGTGAAGTTGACAGAACTGGGAAAAAAAGTACGCAGAGACAGCTGGAAATAGAACCAGGGCCATTTGATTTGAAATCGTTTGTGGAAGGCTATTTGTATTGTGTCTCCCTAAATTTCATTTAGCTATGTTTCAGCAAATATGAAGGCTAAAATCTAAGTGAGCAAACTGGCATCTCTGTTTGTCATCAAAATTTGGAGCTATGTCTTGAAGCAGAGAAACAGTATTTTTGAAAATACTTGAAATATCGTCCCATCGCATTCAGGATAAAGGAGCCAAATGTATCACTTCAGCACTTGTTGTGTCCACTTTTAGTGAGAGGAGGAAAAGCTGAATTCAATCATGCATAAACTGTCTTCTATTGTGCAAATTCTTGTCTTCAGGCATTTATTTTTTAATGTGAGTGTTTGTTTTACCAGCTCTAAAGTCACTTCTTAGTGGAAGGGAGAGGTTAATTTTTCACAGGCCAGGGCATCAGGTTATACACTGTAAATGCCTACTTCAATGTCAGGAAACAAATTTAGTAGAATGAATGTAGAAGTCAAGCTTATCAGCTATCCCAAAATAGAAATAATGCTGTTAACTAACAGCTATTGAATCTTTACTGTGTGCCTGGGAATGCTCCACGCACTTGACCACAATTTAACTCATTTAAACATTACAACAAGTTTATGAGGAGTGTATTTCATAGTTGATTGTCTTCTTCCATTTGGGTTATCCTCAGACTCTGTATAATTCTCCTAATTCAAGGTGAAAGGGCACTCGTAGCAGAGGATACTACAGACTACCAGACCATGAGTTTATGTGTCCTCCCTAACTTGGCATTCTGCAGCATCAGTTCTTACTTCCTGTGACAGTTTGAAGTTGTTTTATGAATTCCCCCCACCCCTAAAAGAAGGATTATGTTCTTAAAGGAATCTATTCCTGTGGATTACCCTTTGATTGCATTAAATTCCATTGAGAGTCCTTTGATTAGGGTACTTGATAAGATCACTTTAGGGCTTTTGATTGGAATACATTACTGAGATGTGACTCAGGTTGAGTCACTGCCCTCCTCCTAGGTCTGATATAAATGGAGGCATAGAGAGAGAGAGACACACACATGGGAAAAAGGAGCACTGCCATATTTGACCCAGACATGTGAGAGAGGAGTCTAGTTATGTCTACAGCTGTAGAAATACAGAGAAGCCCTGAGAGACTGAAAGGGGAGGCAAGAAAGAGACAAGCGCTGTGCCTGGTTGGCCACAGCTGAGCTCTAGGAGATGGTAGATTCTGGAGGGGAAGGCAGAAACCTCAGCGGAGATCGGTGGTCATCTTGCTTTGCCATGTGTCCAGACAGCAGGATCAACAGTAGCTGACTTTGGCGAGAAAAGACCTCTGATGGTACCTTGATTTGGACGTTTCATGGCCTCAGAACTGTAAGCTTTTATCCCCCAAAAAAATCCCCTTTATAAAAGCCAATCCATTTCTGGCACTTTGCATTGGCAGGCAGCCCTTTGGCAAACTAAAACTCTCCCTTTCTGGATAAAGACAGGAAACACATAAAAACACAAGGATTTACCCAAAGATTATTTATCCTTAGTGGATAGAGAGGAACCACAACTAGGGCTACCATGCACCTTTTCTCATCTCCCCTGTTCACATTTTATTACCACAACTATTTCCTTATTCATTGTCTGTCTTGCCTTTTGCTAAGTTCATATTCATTGCTGGAGATAACTAGCTCTTTGGGTTTTCCTCATTCTGTCTTCCCTCTTGTGGTTTGGGGCTAGGTACCTCAGAAATACATGTTCTTACATTTAATCCATTCCTGTGGGTGTGAACTCTTGTAAATTGGACATTTTTATGAGGTCACTTCAGTTAAGGTGTGGCCCAGCTGAATCAGGGTGGGTCTTAATCCTATTACTTAAGACCTTATAAGGTGGCTCACAGAGAGAGAGAGAAAACCAGATGAAGCAGCCTAAAGCTGAGTGTCAGCAGAACCTGGAAGAGAAAGGGGAGGTGCATTGCTATGTCACAGAAAAGCCAAGGACCAAGGATCATAGTCAGACAGCCCCAGAATGCCACAGATTTCAGGGGAAAAGCATCACTTTGATGAACTTTGATTTTGGACTTCTCCTAGCCTCAAAACTGTGAGCCAATGCATTTCTGTTGTTTAGGCCAACCCATTGCATGGTATTTGATTTAGCAGCCAGGAAACTAAAATACCTCTCCAGTCTTACTCTAAAGTTGGAAAAAGCAATATGGTGAATCCCAGCAATTAACCCTACATGTAGTTATTCACTAAGTTAATAGGAAGTGGTATCTGCTCTTGAGGCATTTTATACATTTTTCCTTTGACTGAGCCCTACACTTTTTGGTCTTCTTATCACCGAACTGGATGGGAGTTTAGTCAAAATTTTCTGTACATTGTTTTTTCATCTAACCCAGTTTCTGAGGGTAGAATAGAGTTAGAAAGTTCTAATATCTGAAATCCTTTGATGTTATTTTTGTTTGTTTTGCTTTATTTTGTTTTGTTTTCTTTCCAAAGCTCATGGCAGGAAATGTAACTTTCTCTCTATCCGATGGGAGTTCCAGAAACCATCAGAGACTCTCAAGCCCAGGAGCCTGCTTACGTGCCTAACTTTGCTTGCTTGTTCCAACAACTCTTAACTGCCATTACTGTCAATGTAGGATATTTGATGACTGTTGGTGTATCTGCGATTGTATTAAAGTCTTCTTTGTTCATACTTTAGGCTTCTTGCGAAAGAATGTCTGTCATTTAGCTTTACTCTCCACTTGCCATCTGCAACTAAGACAGAATTCTTCTTTCTTGCTGTACCTCTCCTTCTCCACATGTGCTCACGCATACATCAAATCTGTAGCTCTTGTTCTTCTTCATCTCTGTAAATGTTACATAGCACCATTTGAGTCCATTTAAAAACCAAGATGTCACCCTGATTGCTCCTTTTCCCTCAGTTTCTGTGATGTTAGTATCATATTATATGGGCATAAATAACAAGTCTTTTTAGGGGAATTTAAAGGCAATGGTCAACACAGTCCTCTGGTCTCTCATCACCCCCACTGAAAGACACACAGAGCCATGTTGCTGACCATGCTCTGGGGCAGTGGTCCAGGGAAGAGGACCTGAGTCCTGCCATTACACCTTTATAAGTCACACATAAGCATAGCCTTATTTGTGGGAATAAAAATCAGACTCAGACTCCAAGCAGTCTGGGTTCAGATGCTGGTTCAGAAAAGAGTTTTCTAAGGAACCCAGCTCTTTCCAACTTCTGTCTTGTTAGATTTGGACTGCTAGAGAAAGGGAGTCCAGTAATAAACTGAGTTTGGATGCAGCTTCTCCAACTAGTAAATAGACAGTCACTAGTCCCAGGTGAGTTTCATGAGTAATTCACCATATAATCTTGTTTGGTTCTCCACAACCCTAACATTAAGTCCTGTTGGCTCCATTTTCAAAATTCTTTTCATTCAATTTATTTTCACCTCATCTGCTGGCACCCTAGCTGAGTCACCATCATCTCTTGCCTGGATTATAGCAATTGTTTTCCAATTGGTCTCCCTGGTTACTATCTTACTGCCTCTTTCAACTGATTGCCCTCCTTAACTCTCCTACTCCAATCCCCATAATCCTTTCTCTACGGAGAGTTATTTTTTAAAATGGGATCAGAACATACCACTACCTTATCACACTTAATGGCTCTCTGATTAGATTTAGAATAAAATTGCATGTTATCTCAATGCTTCTCATGGTTTAATTCCTGTCTGCCTCTGTGAAGAGTTCTCCTTTTGTTCCTTCTAGTCACTCTTGTCTTTTTCCTGTCCCTTGCAAATTCCAAGCTTGCTCTTATGATCTTTCCATTTGCTGTCTTTTTCTGTCTGCTGTATTTGCCAACTACCTCTTTTCAGGATTGGCTATTTCTTATCAGTTAAAATGTTATCAAGGGATTAGGGCCTTTACTGACCATTTTTTCATTTACAAGGTTATTATTACACCTTTCATCCACGCTAAAATATAGGCTTCTTTGAGCAAGGATGATATTTGCCTTGTTTATGGTTATGTTCTACCTTATAAAGGCTCGGTAAATATTTGAAAAATATATAAGTAACTCCTGTCATAAATATTTTTTAATATATCTAATTGAAACATTGCCATAGGTTTATAGTCATATTAAAACATGTTCTCCCAATTCATTGAAAGAACCTCCTTCAAAGAAACGGTATCTATGCATGTCCTTTTCCTTAAACCTGGGCTCTGTCATTCTCCAGGTCTTAACAAATTGAAAGTTTCCATTTCCTGTTTCTAGGGATGCCTCCTTTTGGATCCCTGTCCCTGTGCTATTAGAAAACCGAACTGCCACCGGGTAGGGCTCACATAGGGTTTCTGGCCGCAATTCTACCTAAATTTCCAGCCAACATCCACCCTACCTGCCCAAACATGTGAGTGAGTGAGCCTTTATAAAAGGGGTTGGCAAATTTTTCTGTAAAGGACCAGGGAATAATATTTTTCGCTTTGCAGGCTATACAATCTTTTTTGCAGCTACACAACTCTGATGTTTTCATGTGAAAGCAACCACAGGCTTTCAAATGGGAATGGCTGCATCCTGGGGGGTGGGGGGGAGAAAAAAACACACAAAAACTTTAT
>PVKH010026446.1:0-13209 GCA_004027955.1 Chaetophractus vellerosus
CAGACCATAATCTTTTTCAATTAAAACTGTGCTTAGGGCATACTGCCTTAAGTTATTTTGGTTTCCTATTTCCAGTCAGAGTACTTTTCTTCAGCCTTTCAACCTTCTCACTCATTTTGTCACTGCATATCTTGTGTTAATGTTTATTACATGCCCCTGATATCTTAATGTTTTGTTTTTTTTCCATCAGATTGTAAATTTCTTGAACACAGAGCTTTTCTTTACACCAATGTGTTCACACTTGGAATTAGATGTATTCTGAAAAACATTTCATTGAATCTAAGATGCAATTGGCTGTAAGATGCACTATTATGTACCACTAAGGAAAAAATGCTGCCAATTAAACTTTGTAAGGCCCATCCCATTTCCAGTGATGAACAAATGTAAAACATTGTGCATCTTAGAATCTTTGAAATAAGATGGAGCTATCTGGAAGTGTTTTCTTTTCACAAACGTATATTTCCTGGAAAACTCGTCCGAGAAACATCTTAAAACAGATTATTTTCTCCCGTAATAACAGTATTATAAGTTGTGTTTTGCTTAAGGATTTAGCATAAAAAAATCTTAGCTATGGCCAACTAAGTGCCTTAAAAAAAAAAAAGAGATACTACCATAAACCTATAATCACTATAGTTAAATTATAGTTCCTTTTGAATAGGTAAAACATTCCCATGCATTTTGATCTGTAACGTAATATACATTATCCATATAAGACACAAAAATATTACCTTATTCCAACATCATTTTGATCTAAAATATGCTAACTTTATTTTAAATGTTGGTATTCCTCAAAATTCTGTCCTCTAATTTCTCTCTTCAGCACCATCCTCCAGGGTGACTTCATTCCATGGCTTCCTTTAACACTTGTTTACTTCCACCCTCCAAATTTACAAATACATTCTTGAGCTCTCTCCTGAGATCTAGACCCAAATTTTCCTCTGCCTCCTATACATTGCTACTTGGATGTCTTTTGGGCACTAAGCCTCAAACTGTGTCCACTTTTAACATTGTGTTCTTGTAGTGAAGTAGTTACGAGCTGTAGACTCAGTACCCAGCTTGCTGCTTGTTAACTGTGTGACTTTAGACAAGTTATTTACTTTCGTGTTCAGTTTCTTTATCTATAAAACAGGGATGATAATAGTACCTAATTCATAGATTTATTATGAGGACCAAAATACTTAATCCATGTAAAGTACTTAAAGTGTGCCTGGTAAATAGTAAGTGCTTGGTAAATAGTAGTCTGTTTTTGCCATTATTACTATTAATGACAATTTATGGTTATCATCCAGAAATCTAGCCTTCCACCTGTGTCCCTTTTCTTTGCTCTCTGCATCATTCAGCAACCAGGACATTTGTAGGAGCTGTGTATCAGTTCTAGAGAGAACAAGTTCTCTCTAAGGTACTACATCTAAGGTCCGTCAAAGGAGTGCTAAATGCAAAGTATGAACTCTGTTGGCTTTTATACAGGGCATTCTATTTTACAGAAGATCCAAACATTAGTCTTTTAGAGTATGTGTGAGAGAAATGAGAGAGAACAGGATAGGACACCCTTATATATATATATATTTGTAACTTTTTAATCCTTTGTGAGTTTTCATATTTATCAAGAGGGTCCAATCAGTATTTTGGACTGTGACCCAATCAGTAAAGTATTTTCTCTTCTTAGGGAGATTCAGGAGGGCAGGGGATGGAGAAAGAGTGTGACATCTTGTTGGCCTAGCTTTGGCTCTGTAATAATCTTGGTTTAATGGGCTGTGAGGAATAACTAAAAACTGTTGGCTATCTGTCTAGCAGCCCTATATTCTGACTTTTCTTTTCAGGATAGCCTCTGGGATCTGGGAGGAAAAGCAAAGTACTTTTGAAATTTAAGGATAAGGTTACCCTCTGAGGAAGAAAGTAAGGAATAATAATATGATAAATAAGGTTTCCCATTTGGAAAAATGACCCAACATTAGTGATAGTTGGTGTGGTGTTTTGGAAATAGGCTGATTCTAATTTTGGTGAGTGGGGTGTAATCTTTGGAGAATATAATTATATGTAATTGTATTAGCAGAGCAAAGCTAAAGCCCAACCATATTACATTGTCTGAAGCAAGACCATGACAACAGAAGGGGGATGATTGACCTTGAGCTGGAAAAGAGGTATCCAGAATGTTGTATTCAGATTCTGCAGCCTTGAGTACATTGCTGGCTTGTCAACTCCAGGAGGGAAAAAGCCATATGTACTTTGGTCACATCTAGCATGTGAGGAATGCAGTAGGAATGCATTTGTCTAATGCATGAATGAATAAAGTATATAATATTGTCAGGGTAGGTGATAAAGGAGCTTTGGCTTAATCTCTTGACTTCAAGGCATACCAGGGTGCTGATTTTTCTGACAAATTCTTGATAACATTTTTATATCTTAAAATATAGTTTAGGAAAACATTTTAGAGCTGCTTAGTTGTTCAAGTCATCAAAAATGAGTTTTTAATTTAATCCTTGTAAGTTTAAAATATGTGTTAGAAATTGTTTAATGAAGTGGTACTTAAATAATGCATATGGTTCTCTTTCTTCATAATTTTACCTTGTTTTTTATTAGTTTCAGCAGTGAGTAACAGAAAACCAAAATAACTGGCTTGAAAAAGATAGTAGTTTACTTTCTTTTCTGTAAATCAGGCAGTCCTGAGCTGATATGGTAGCCAGCTTCCATCTCCTTCAACGTGTGCCTTTCTTTTTATGGTCAGGGTGGCTTCTTCAGTTCAAGACATCACTTCTGCTTTCTCACCAGCAGAAAAGAGGAAAGGGCAAAGTTTTCCTGGAGATGGCTTTATGCCTAGTCAGAAATTAGAGATTCTGTTATTTTGAAAGAAAGAAAGAATCAGTATTGCAGGACATATGGCCATTTGTGCTATAAGTCCCAAAGGATAATGATGTAGTATTAGAACATTTGGTAATTTGCCCTTCAATATTGTTTGTAAGAATACCATACTGCTACAATGAGTTCAGTATTCAGTATAGAATTTTTACTAAACTTTGTCTTGATCTAGTGATAGCTTCAGATTTTTATTGCTAGGTAAATATTTTAATAAGACAAACTGCCTTCTGGTTTGGATATTTTGATCTTAGTAGCATAATATGCCCTGTATATATATTTTATTTTCATGTGATTCGTTATTGTAGGAAAAGTTACTGGTTTCCCTTTTTTATATATTAAGCATATGATTAAAAACTTTTTAGAAACATTTACTTGCTACCATTAGTAACCTAGAAAAATGCAGATATCTTGTTGCTATTAGTCTGATATTAAGAGATGCTTTTTAAAAAACACTTTATTAATATTCCATGAGAAATCTAACTTTATAAGATATCTATATGTGTTAATATTTTATTTGTAATGGCTTGACATCTTTATTCTCATATCTTAGAATTTTAGGATCCTCATGGAATGCTTAAGTACTTTTGACGCTGTAAAAAACTTTAATAACTTGGGTTATAGATATGCTTGAAAGAATCTTGAATTTTCCTGATAATAAACAATGATTTTTCTTCTCACAGCTCAGGTAGACTTTAGTTTTGCAAGTCATAGGACAATTGTATAATATAATTGTCATGAATATATTTACTTTAAATGCCATTTATAAATTATTTGTCAACGTAAACCCAAAGTTACAGTGTCCAAGGACTTCATAAAATCCAGTATTAAGAAATCGGTCATAGCAGTTGCCTTTAAGAGGCATTCAAAGGCACTGGGCAAGGGGACAGAGAAGGAGGCATTCTTACCTTTCATATTCTTACATATTTTATCATATGTAACATTACCTAATTAAAGTAAATACATAATAAAAGCCTGTGCTTTTTAATTTTTAGAGGCTTACCATTCTCTTTATTATATGCTTTGGTGAAATATAAGTTTGATTTATGTATTAAATGAGGCTTACAAAATGACCAAGACAGAGATTGTGCCCTGAAATTTTATGAAATGTGCACAACTGAGTATTAGGTGGAAGAAAGGGATAAGTCCCTCAAGAGATGAAGGTATTGTGGTTTAAGAAAGTGAATTAGACTCTGGCTGGCAGCATTAGGGAAGATTTCGTCTAGGAGGTGGTATTTAACCTATGTTTTGAAGGATTGGCAGGATTTGGACATATGGTAAGTAGTAGCTAAGAGGATTTCAGTCAAGAAATTTCATGGAGCAAAGGCATAGAGGCTGGAAAGCATGGGAAATGGTGAGTACTTTTCTTGCTTCTATGATGAGGATAATTATATTGTATTTCAGTTTCCTTTTATTTATTTATTTTTATGTTCTAGTCTTTTAAAATATTCGGTAGCAGATACAGCAGGCATAGTTCTTTCAACTCAGGTAATTTATATTTGAAGCTGTTACTGGTACTGTTTAAACCAGATTGTAAGAGCAGTTTGGAGAGGAGTACTTCAGGTTGATTTCTTGAAGGAAAACAGGCTGGTTTGGCTAGAATACTGGAAAGATAGGTTGGGGTCTTAGCATGGGGAGATTTAACACCAGTGTAAGACTTTGATAGTTTCATACTTTCAAATGCATATTTAAACACATGTTGTACACTATAATACTATCCTGAAAATTTCCTTGTAATTTAATATATCAAGCACCTATTTTCAACTTAATACCTGTAATTATGTCTCAGATTTTTTTTCTTAAGACATCTGCATATTAGGACATTGTGTGGATGATACATAACTTTACTAATAATGGACACTTAAATAGGTTCAGGACTTTTTTTTGGGGGGTGTGTGTGTAATATTTTTTGGTGCAATTTTTTGTACTTTTGTCTGTAGGATAAATTCTTAGAAGTGGGATTGCAGAATCAATGGATATATATGTGTTTAATTTTGAAAGCTATTAACAGATTGCCCTTCAAGATGGGTCCAGTATATATGAAGAATATTTTAAGATTTTGATTTCCTGCCCTTTTCACCAGCCCTGGGTGTTATAAAATCTGATGGGTGAAAAAGTATGCAGTATCATATTGTAATTTGAATTTCTTTGACCATGAGTTGATAATCTTTTCATATATCAGAATTTTAAAATACACATTTTGTGGACTCTCAGTAATAGAGCCAAATGTTTTATGTTATATAGAATACTTCCTTCTGAGTACTATGTTTATTTTTTATTTAAAACATTTTTGTAATAACAGCTTTTTTTTTTCCCCAAAGATTTATTTATTTATTTTTATTACATATCTCCCCTTCCCCTCTGCTGCGGCGACGTGCCGAGACTGATCACTGCACAGGCGTGGCTTTCCCTGCTTGTGGGCAGCTTCTGCTTCCATTCATGGCCGGCTTTCAGTTCGCGGGTGGCTGGCTGCGCTCCATTTGCAGGTGACCTGCCCTGCCCGTGGCGGCTTTTGCCCTGTCTGTGGCAGTTTTTTGCCCTGCCCACGGCAGCTCTGGCCCGCCCATGGCGGCTTGCCATTCTCAAGGCGGTCTGCCCGCTAGGGGAGGCCCCCGGGAACCGAACCCGGGGCCTCCCATGTGGTATGCCGGTGCCCTATCCACTGGGCTATCGAGCCGGCCCCTGTAATAACAGCTTTATTGACATATATACTTCACATACCAAAAGATTCACCCTTTTAAAATGTACAGTTCAGTTATTTTGAAATTGAGTGACAACCATTGCTTTAGTATTTGAAGTAAAAATAACAATGAAGTTGAAATTGAGATACTTTCTTTTTAAAGTCATCAGCAAGGGCCCAAAATATGAAATGAGAAAGTGCAACTTTTCCTATCATTTTTCCAGTCCTGTAGTCTCTCCTACCTGAGAGTGCAATTAGGCTAGCTGGGTTCTGAAATGGAATGGTGCATGACAACTGCTTTGGAATCTCAGTGCTTTGGTACTGGATGGGAAGTGATTTCTTTTAAATCATGAAACTGATTTCCAACTGCTAAAGGTGATACAGACATTTCATTTTTTTTCCTGAAAATGTTTTAAATATGAAATGTAAAGTGAAAAAGGCTTCTGAGATAAAAATATTTTAAAAACTTACTCTTTAAAATTAGTTTTTTTGGAGGAATGATTGAACTCCTTTGTAGTTGCTCTGGTTATTTTTCATTTCAGAGATTTCTTAATTCTAATAAAAAGAGAAAGAGTGAGAGACAGAGTGTTTAGGATAAGATGAATAAGTTGCTTCACATTGTTGATGTGGCCTATGTGTGTTTCTGTTGTGATTCACACAGATAGTTTAGTGTGGAGGAAAGCTACTGGTAATTTTTTTGACTGATTTTGTGAGTAAACTATTTCTGCCCTCTGGCATTGGCTCCCATCTAATGGGGTCCTCTGACAGCTCCTGTCGATTGCCCAAGGACAATTTACACAATAGTAGTTCTTATTACTGGCTAAATTTGGGACCCTGATCTGTATTGTTGTTCCACTTGGGAAAAGATGCCAGCGGAGGCCCATAGTAGATGGTTTTTTATTGATTTTGATAGAACCAAATGTATAGTTTCCTTTCCTTTTGATTTTATAAAGTAACACTTAAACATTTAGTTTTCTATTTTTCTTATTAATAAAGTATCCTTTTTTTTTTTTTTTTAAAGATTTATTTATTTTATTACATATCTCCCCTTCCCTCTGCTGTGGTGACACCCCGAGAGTGGTCACTGCGCAGGCGCGGCTTTCCCGCTGTGGGCGGTCTCTGCGTCGGTTCACGGCCGGCTTTCAGTTCGCGGGTGGCTGGCTGCGCTCCATCTACGGGCGACCTGCCCTGCCCGTGGCGGCTCTTGCCATGTCCGTGGCAGCTTCTTGTCCTGCCCACGGCGGCTCCGGCCCGCCCATGGCGGCTTGCCATTCTCAAGGCGGTCTGCCCACTAGGAGAGGTCCCCGGGAATCGAACCCAGGGCCTCCCATGTGGTATGCCGGCGCCCTATCCACTGGGCTATCAAGCCGGCCCCTAAAGTATCCTTAAAAATTGTTATTGTCTGCATTTTAACCTCATCTTCCATTATTTTTCCATGTTTTTATCTCTCTGGGTTTGGGAAATTATTTTTTGTTGGTGTGGTTTTAGTCATTTAAATTAAAACACTTCTTCCCCCTTAGCATTCCTTTTCTTGTTACCATTTTTTTTTTTCATGTCTTACAGTTTTTTCCCTACCTTAATATCCCTTTGTCTTTGATTCGTAGTTTTGATTAAAGTGGATTTTTTCTTGGTCTTTTAATTTAGATGTTTTTGTCCTTTAGCTCTTAGGGAGATTGAAGATGACGCTGAAGACACTTGGGTCAATGGCATGATTACTTATAATGAGATTAATGTGAACACCGAGTGGCTCTAATATAGCATTTAGCTTAGTGTATGGGTGTTTCCATTTCTACTTGAAGGCTGTTTACTGGCTTAGAGGCACTGTCCTAAAAAAATAACAAAGTAAAATTCTTATATGTGTATTCAAGTCAAGATGAGATATGAAAACTGGGTGCATGATGGGGTAGCAGTGTTTATAGCTTTAGGAACTATTCTAAGACATGCAATGTCGATTTGATTGGAAAGATTAACTGGGTCTTTTTAACACACTATGTATAACAGGAGTTCTTAACCTTTTTTGTTCCATGGACCCCTTTGCCAGTCAGGTGAAAACCATGGATCCCTTTTCAGAATGTAGCAGCTTAGCATCTGGTGTACTGTAATTTTAAAGTATGGATGAGTGTAAGCGATTTTTCAAGATAAGCAACAACTGTAATGTGATATGAAATGAATACTTCTGTAATTTATTGCATACATTTGTAAGTGAAGGAAATGCTAGGTTTTGGTTAGAGGTCAGAGAAAATACAGATAAAAAATAAAGATAATATGTTGATTTTGTTTTGAGCTCATGGACCCCCTGAAATCTTTCCATGGACCCCTGGTCAAGAACCCCTGATGTATATTGTGTAATTCATGTGTTTTCTTGCTTTACTGAAGTTTTCTTAAACATGATAGCCTGTATGCATTACATTTTTTTTTTTTTTAAGATTTATTTAATTTATTACATATCTCCCCTTCCCCCCTGCTGCGGGACGTGCCGAGACTGGTCACTGCGCAGGCGCGGCTTTCCCTGCTTGTGGGCGGCTTCTGCGTCCGTTCACGGACGGCTTTCAGTTCGCGGGTGGCTGGCTGCGCTCCATTTGCGGGTGACCTGCCCTGCCTGTGGCGGCTTTTGCCCTGTCCGTGGCAGTTGTATGCATTATAAATTAGTTTGATATGCCTCCTAGTCAGCATGAGAAAACTTAGATTCTGGTTCCACCTTTACCATGGGCTTCAAGTATGAGTAAGTCCCCTGTTTTCTTAGCTGTCAAATGGGGACAGTCATAAAAACTGAAGTGAAAAAATATATATGGAAATACTTTGAGGATATAACAATATTCTACAAATCTGAAATATTTTAGTTATTCTTAGTGAGGAACCTCAGGGCCATTGCAGCTCTCTATCCTTACTTAATTTAGCAATATTTATCCTTTGTAATGTTGTCTAGTGGATTTCTCTAATCCATCCTTTTCTCCATACACCTCATATATATGTAGATATTTATTCCAAATAGTTTTATGCAGATATTACTAAGATAGTGCTTACCAATTTTAAGATATAGTAGAGAACTATTTTTTGTCCTTAAGATTTTTAAATTTTATGACAAAAGACATCAAAAATGACAGGGGTAATGCTTTGCTTTTTTCTTCTCTTTATAAAATCAGCAATTTTTCAGTCCCTGAAATATGTAAAAATATTGTTTGTGGAAACATACAGTGGAAATGGCATCAGTAGGTTGTTATTTGAGTTAGGAATGGGAGCAGGTAGCAGTTTTTCTTACTACCTCAGTTACAGACCCTGGACCCTTTAATCTAAAAATACAGAGAGAGCTAAAGTTAGTTTCTAGTGCCTGAAGCGATTTAAGGTACCTTTCCCTCCCTCCCTCTCTCTCCTTCTCCCTCTCTCTCATTTTATTCTATTCATTCAGGAAGGAAGCTCTGAAGTATTTTTGCTTTCTGGGAATCAGAGATTAATTTGTAACAAAACCAATAATGGGTCCTCTTTTTTAGGAAAACAACAACAACAACAAACAAACACTTTTAAAAAAACCTCTCCTGAATGGGGGTAGATTTCTTTGGTTAAGTTGCCTCTTTCTATGAAGTGCGCTCATAAAATTTGTTTCCTTCTGGTTTGGATATTTGGGTGTAGTTTCTCTTAAAAATAAAATTCTATAGGAAGTGGCTATATTTTCATCACTCCATTAGAAGAATACAGGCACTGACATTCTTTGCATCCCCAAAGTCTGGTTTGCTTATTTCCTTCTTGCAATTTTTTTAGGATGCCAATTGCCAGCCTTGCTGATGTATGGCTATCTTTGAAATCCAAAGCATCTTTTTGAGTCTATCAAAAGACTGTAGAGATGGAAATGTTAAGGTTGCAAAATGCTTGCAGAGTACCGCATGCTGTTGGTATGCTTACTCTAGTGATTTATGATCCTTGGAAATTTAGGCCTTTGATACAGCTGTCATCAAGGTGGGCTTCAGCCCTGCCTGCGCATCTCTCCACAGTAATTCACCTTAAGCTCCCAATATAAAAACAGATCCTTGCTTCTTTGATAACCTCCTCCCTCTCCTGCCTTTCACAGCTTCTTTAAACCTTCTTAAAATTGAGAAAAAATACTTGGTGTAAGACATCACTAAAAACAAACATCTGGGGAAGTGTCAGAGAATTGAATGTTGCTGATGTACCATAGAGAGAGAAGTTTGACCTATTTGAGTTCATCTGTGACACCTGTTTAGTTTAGAAAACTGATGACACTGAGTTGGCATGGCTGCATTTTTGAGGTTCAGTTCCATTTTAGATATGGTAACAGTCTACTGTATTTTAGGAGGTGATTGTCTAGGAGTAACTATATGCACTTTTAGCATTGTGTCACAATTACCATGGGATCCACATAGAAAAGATTGGTGGAGGGATTTAGCCTCTGCTTATGGTGTTATTGAAAAAGGAACTGTGATCATTTGATGTCATTCAGGACAGCTGATGTGTTGTTTGTATTACATTGAATTAGAGGTTAGTATTTGAGATTTTCTATTTCAGTGGATATAAGAGGGTACTGTAAGAATAATGGATTGCTATGAAATTAGCTAAATAAAGTTAACATTATATTTCAGAGATGTGGTAAACCTGTTGTATTTAGAACTGTGTAGTTTCTGTTGTGAATTACTTAACTGTGACCTTTGTTTTTATATGCATAGAAAAAGTTATACACTTGGTACACTTTTGATTATAAATGTAATGGGTTATGAAAAGATAATATGGACTTCATTAAGTGAAGAAGGCATCTTTCTAATTTATCTTTCTTTGTGCAGCTTTGCCAGTTCGTTGATGATAAATTCTGGGAGAAGATTGTTTTAGGATTTTAGAGATGATGTACTTTATTTGTCCTTAAAACAGTTTCTGACAATTTCTTCTTTACCTCATATTTTGTTTTGTTTGATTTTTAGAGAATTATAGGCTTGAAACTAATGTAATTTTCTTCTCAAATACAGTATGGTCCCTTTTCTTTTCCTGTGGTTCCCCAGAGTGGTGTGTTTAATTTGAGGGAAAGTAAAAGAAGATTTCAGAAGAACCATTCTTTCTATGTACCTATACTAATTGTGAAAAGCGAAGCTCAATCCTGTTTTTCTGAAAGGATAGACTAGGTGATTAACAAGTGAAACATGACTATTGTTATAGAAATGACCTGGAATCATTTGGGAATACAAAGATGAGTAAGATGGTGTCCCAGTCCCTGTCCCTGCCCTCACTTATTTCCTGACCTAAAGAGCGGGATAGAAATAAGAATAAAAGTCACTCTAATAAAATTTGAAAAGAACTTTAATAGAAGTAGCTGTATCATGCTGTGATAGCCCAGAGAGTGAGAGGTATGCATATCTCAGACATTGGCACAGCACTTATGAAGTTAAAACAACAGCAACAACAGATCCTTACTTGTTAATCAACAAATAGGTTCTTTAAAGCCCACCTTCGGACAGCTACATTCACTGTGGACTTGTGGCCTCATGTAACTTGGATGAAACACATGGGCAGGAGTTCTCAGGAATAGAGTAAATCTCCTGGAAAAGGTTGGGCACTCTAGCCCAGTATTCTACTCAACCAATAATACCTTTCCATATTTCCATATTTCTGTTGACTTTTAAGAATGTTCTTTCAGAGTTTATGTAGAATTAATTTTGCTCATTTTTCCTGAGCCCCTTCTTTGGAAAAAGAATTATTTGCAAATAAAGGAAGGGGAAAGTCCTAAACCAGAAGGACTTAGCTTTGTCCCTGTGTGCCTCCACTGCTTTGAGAACCTGTGGACATTTTTTTGTGCACACATGATACAAGTAAATCAAGTGCTGATCTGATTTACAGCTTTTCTTTCTTTTTTTTTTTAGCGGCGAGGGACGACAGTATTTGGTCTCTTTAGTTCATTCTCCCTTGCCAACGTTCCTTCCTCCCTAATAAGGAGTAAAGTCTGACCTTTTTTCTTCCTGGAAAATGGCTTACTTAGGTTTCAGAAAAAATAAGGTATCTCTGTGTGGAGGATTTGAAAATCATTTAAATAAATTCATTACCATTTTCTTTTCACAGCACAGGGATTACCTTGAGGTTTTATTAATTAAACTCTAAGCTGTTAGTCATACCTATTATCTCCTTATTTCTGTTACTGGTGGTAAATCCATTCATTAATGAAATAGATTTACTATTTGTTACTTATATGTATTATGATTTATTATTTGTCAAAATAATAGAGAAGGTGCTGGAGAGAGTTGTAATGTGATGTTTGCCCACATTAGGAATAAATGTTTATCTTGTTTTTTCTTTTATTTATTTTTTTTGGGGGATGGTCCTTGAACTATCTTACATTATCAGTATATATGCTCTGTTTCCTGTTCCAAAGGAGCACCTTAAAACAGTCCTAATGCTGGTGCTTACCCCTATAGTTCCAGAGTGAATCAGTTGGCACTGACTGTTGCCTGGCTTAACTTTCTACCCAGGATCTGTCAGCCTGCCAGCAGGTGTTGTATGTGAGTTTTCTAAGTTTAATATTGAGGGTAAGTGGGATATAAAATAAGTAAAAGTTATTATCTTTGGTCTCACAGCCGAGGAGTCAAAGGCTTGCAAGAGTACAGCATTTAGAGAGTTCTAGAACAAAAGTGGAATAAAACCAAGTATTTAATTGCTTAGCATAACAAGTTAACTGGAGATTATTGTGTTTAAAGAAATTGGCTAAGGATTCATAGAGAAGGTGAGCAGGGCCTTGAGAATGAATACTGCTGGAATAGCGGACTGGGAGAGCAGGTTAGGACAGTCCAAGCAGGAATCAGCCTGAGGCCTGAGTGAGTATGTTAGGTGTGGGGTCAAGTTAAGAGAGCCTAGTTGGCATAGAGAGTCTGTGGCATAGAGAGTGAGATCAGTTAGGGGACCCAAAGATAGAGAATTGGAATGCTGAGCCATGGTTATTGTTGGCTCTTGAAAGGAATGGGAGGAAAGATAATAAAAGTAGTGAGGCAGCTGGCGACTCTAGAGGTAAGTCTGTCTTAGGACTTTTGGTCCCAGATTTGTAATGTGGGGATAGGAAATGCTCTGGCCAGGCTTTGTAAAGAGTTCTCTGCATCTGTGTGATGTGTAAAATATGCTTCCTGCTTCTGTCCCAGACAGTGGGAAAGACTGAACAAAGGAGAAATAGCCACACAGGATTAGATAGGCTTTTTGAAATGCCAGTGGGGGGCCGGCTCGATAGCCCAGTGGATAGGGCACTGGCATACCACATGGGAGGCCCTGGGTTCAGTTCCCGGGGACCTCTTCTAGCGGGCAGACCGCCTTGAGAATGGCAAGCCGCCATGGGCGGGCCAGAGCTGCCGTGGGCAGGGCAAAAAGCTGCCACGGACAGGGCAAAAGCCGCCACGGGCAGGGCAGGTAGCCCGCGAATGGAGCGCAGCCAGCCACCCGCGAACTGAAAGCCGGCCGTGAATAGAAGCAGAAGCCGCCCACAAGCGGGGAAAGCCGCGCCTGCGCAGTGACCAGTCTTGGCGCATCGCCACAGCAGGGGGGGAAGGGGAGATATGTAATAAAATAAATAAATCTTTAAAAAAAAAAAAAAGTCCCAGTGGTTGGTAAAGGATCATTATTTGCTTTTATTTAGCATTATATTTTATTTTAAAAAATTTTTTGCCAAAAACCCTTCCACCCAAATATAGACGTTTTTAGCT
>PVKH010026447.1:0-13208 GCA_004027955.1 Chaetophractus vellerosus
TTCTTTTTTTTTTTGGGGGGGGGTGTACCTGGGAATTGCCATGGATGATGCTGCAATCGAGGATGTAGGCCATTTTGTATGATCATGTATCATTCAGGAACTGTAAAGATGAGAGGGTTGTCTATGGCCTGAACTGTGATCTATGGCTGATGGCAAAGCCCCAAAATGTGCGTAACTATTAGAGGCGTTATGCCACACTGAGGGATGTGCATGTGGGGGGTTGTGGGAGGGGTGGGGAGTGGCATATGGGTACTCCTGGAATCTCTGGTAACATTCATGTAATCAATGTATCCTAAAAATGTATATCGATATATAAAAAATTAATAAAAAAAAAAGATAAAAAAAAAGAATGTATCTGTGGGAGGTTGTGGGAGGTGTGGGAGGTGGGGCATGTGGGTACCCCTAAAATTTTTGTGTAACATTTATGTAATTGATGTCTTTTTAAAAATTAATTAATTAATTTAAAAAAAACTATTATTCTTTCATTTTCTTATTAATTTTAATTAGTTATTTTGTCTTTTCATATGTAACTACCAAAAGAAAATTAAAATAGTGCATATCATCTAAATAAATTGAAAATACAAGACTGAATAAAAATGAGTCCTAAATAAGATATTCAGGAGAAAAATAACAGCATTGAACAGTGAGAACAAATAGAAACTCCGTGGAAAGAAGGCAGATTAAAATTAAACTTAAACAGTAATTATATTAATATAAGAGTTCTGTTCAATCAAAATTGTCAAAGAGATTTTAAAAAAACCTGTATGTATTTTATTTTAAAACCCATCTAAGACAAACAGCAAGTTTGGTGGTAAAAGGTGGATTTTATATAATCACAAAAAGACACAGATATCAATAAATCTTGTATCAGTATGTAAACAGCAAATAAAACAAACATTAAGGAAAAAGTAAAAAAAAAAAATTTGTACACTTATTGTAACAAATGTACCATCTACATGTAAATGCTATTAATAGGGGAGAGGGGAAAAGGGGGAGGATATTGACTATATGAGAATCCCCTATATTCTGTACATCACTTTTCTGTAATCTAAAGCTTCTCTGAAGAAAAAATGTAAAAAATAAGACACTGAGGGAATAAATGGAAGAATATGTCACTGTACATACAAGACAACAGATCTTACAGTGATGAAAGACATAATATCAAAATTTTTTCAATTTTATATTTTTTAATTATTTTTTATTATTCCAATTTTAAAAACATTTTTGTATTTTATTTGCTATTTTAAAAAGATCATTATTATTACATTTTCTTATTAATTGTATTCAGGTATTTTGTTGACTTCATTTTTGAAGAAGTTTTAGATCACAGAAAAGTTACAACTGTGAAAGGGGAGGATCATTGGTGCTGAGTATCAGTGATGGGGGATGCATGAGAGGAAGCTCACCTGGGGCATACCTATACGGCATATAAGTGTGTTCAAGTATTCATGGGGCATTGTCAAAGTGGGTGGAGAGTCACACAATAATCGAAAGAATATCAAATTCCCATCCTGGGGAGCTCTGCCACCTTCTCTAATGGAAAAGCAAGAATCCCCTGAGTACAGGGGCATAGACAAGTGAAGTAGGATAGTCCATTGATAGGTCCTTGATATTGATGACTGTACTTATGAACCTTTACTTTTGAAATTGAAACTTCACATAGTATTATAGGGTACCTAAGTGTTATCTCCTGAGAGCCTCCTTCTTACTCAAATGTGGCCTCTCTTTAAGTCAAACTCAGCATATAAATGAATTACATTTCCCCCACTGTGGGACATGACTCCTGGGGATGAACCTCCCTGGCACCAAGGGATTGCTACCAAGCATCAACTAGCAATGCAACTGGAAAAAGACCTAGACCCAAAGGGGGAAAAGTTAAAGACAAATGAATTTATATGGGTAAGAGACTTCAAAGTGAGTTGGGAGGGAGTTCCAGAGGTAATGCTTATGCATGTCTCAGCAGGATCTCATTGACTGCCAAAGTAAACATTGTCTCAAATAGTGGGGCTCTTTAGGGCTATGGAGACATCCAGACACTATAGGCAGGGCAGAAGCTCAGGAGTTTGGTGCCCTGCTAGCAGACCCTACTTTAGAATTTATGCTCCCCAGTGTGACAGATTTGGACCCAGTTGTGGTTTCTCTACAAATGGCCCTTCTGCCCCTTCTATTTGAACCTACAGTTAGTACTAGAGTTGATAGGTGTATGTCCAAGTGAATTAAATCTTTGGGCTGTTCTTGAATCTCAACAGAGTTGCAACATCTACTCTCCAGTTCATTTGGTTCACTCAGGACAACTAACAAGTTAATGATGATGGACAACAACAGAGAGAGTTGGCAACTGCAAGCAAGATAGTTCCATCCATCTGCCCCATGGGATCTAATACCCCTCTCAGTTAGAGGCACAGTGGGCATCACCATCCCAGAATCTTCAGGATTGAGGAATGAATGATGGAAGAGTCGACTTACTGTTATTCTACTATACACTTATTGTGATTCTAGCAATGGAATAACTTATATCATTAATGTGGAGGCAGAGGTCACTGGAAGTTCTTAGAGGAGGGAGAGGGAAAAACAGGTGTAATACGGGGGCATTTTCAGACTTGGGAATTGTCCTGAATGACTTTACAATGACAGATACAGGCCATTGTATATCTTGCTATAACTTACAAAATTGTGCGGGAGAGAGGGTAAACTACAATGTAAACTATAATCCATGCTAGTGGCAATGCTCAAAATGTGTCCATCAATTGTAACAAATGTACTGCACTAATGAAGGAAGTTGTTAATATGGGGAAATGTGAGAGGGGTAAGGCGTGGTCATATGGGAATCCCCTATATTTTTTATGTAACATTTATGTAATATAAGCATATTTTTTTTAAAGATTTATTTATTATTTATTACATATCCCCCCCCCCTTTCTGCTTGCTCTCGCTGTGTGTCCATTCTTCTGTGTTTTTCTACGTCTGCTTCTTGTCTCCCCCCGTCCCCGCGGCGACGCGCCAAGTCGGCCCTCCACGGCGGTGGCTCATTCCGTTCGAGGGTGGCTCCATTCCGTTCCCATGGGCGGCTTCGCTCCATGTTTTGTGGGCAGCAGTCCTCCATGTTTTTTGCGGGCTGCTCGGCTTCCGCAGTTCGCAGGCGGCAGCTCCGCTTTTCACGGGTGACTTTGCCATGCCCGTGGGGGCTCCGCCCTGCCCGTGGTGGCTTTTTGCCTTGCCCACGGCGGCTCTGCCCCGCCCACAGTGGCTTGCCATTCTCAAGGCGGTCTGCCCGCTAGGAGAGGTCCCCGGGAACCGAACCCAGGGCCTCCCATGTGGTACACCGGCGAGCTCTTTATCCACTGAGCTATCTAGCCGGGCCCCATATTTTTAAAAATTAAAATTTATATTAAAAAAAGAAAAAGAAAGGATGAGGGAATAAGAAGGAGTGGCTAAGGAAAAGAATGCATATAAGTGAGAAAACTAAAATGGAATGATTTTAAATGTGCATTTAAATACACTTCGTAACCTCTACCATTCAATTTATAGATAGATACATAGAGTGAGATACAGGTAAACTAAAGTGAATTCCACTTTGTAATTGGTGCTACTTGTACCAGTTCCATCTTAGTTAGTCACCAGTTAACACTGCCAAAGGCAGGCAAGACTGTCTCTGGTTAGTGCAAAGAAGGTTTTCTATCCTGCACTACAGTCTGATCTGCCAGTGCTCAGAAGGCATGCTTGTGATGAACCTGAACACTTTCCAGTTCCCCACCTCCAACGGCAGCCAGGCTAAAGTGCTCCAGGCTTAAGCACTCTAGGCTTCTTCCAAGAACATCTTCTAGCTGACCATGTAACACATGGACACCTTCCAGTTCCACTGGCAGATCTGAACCTCATTCAGGGCTGATTGAACATGCTACAGGGAAGGAAATCAATTAGCAATCAACATAATGGTTCTAAAAAGTCATCAATGCCATTCTAAGCCATGAGCCTTTCCAAAAGTAACTATTTTCCAGGACACAATAAATGAAAGAGAAAAGGGGGTTGGGGAAGGAAGGCAAAATGAGGGGGGAAAAGAGAGAAGGGATATAAAATGAACCAGAAAGATATAATATATCATGGCCTGTGATGGTTAGGCTAATGTGTCAACTCGGCCAAGTAATTGTGTCCAGGTATTAGGTCCAGCAACCACTGGGCTAATTGTAATACAAGAGCATTTATGGACTTCTATCACCGGTGAGTTTACTGCATGGATGGCTGATTACATCTGCATCAATCAGGTAAACTGGATCAAGAGTGGATGACGCTTTTATCCAATCAGTTGACTGTCATAAAAGGGAAGTGATTTCAACATTGAGAGAGAATTTCCCAGCTCGTCGTTTGACAGCCAACTTCTCCCAGAAACTCATCAAGGAGCCTTCATCAGTCTTTCATGGGAGCCCTTGGCTTGCAGCCTGCCTGCAGAACCTGAACTTGTGCATCCCCATGGTCACATGAGAGACTCTTATAAAATCTTATATTATTGACAGATATCTCCTGTTGATTCTGTTTCCCAAGAGAACCCTGACTAATACATGGCCCAAAACCAACAGGTAGGAAAAAATATGTTCATTAGGATAATTAATATCATCCCAGGATCAGTGCTTTTCATAGCCTTACTCTTAAAATAGAACAGTGTTTGTCATGGCATGGAGCACAGAAAAGAAAGGAACGAACACTGATCGCTTACTACAGCTGAGGCATTGCCGTAGGTGCTTGAATATCTTCTCATTTAGTCTCTGAAATAAGCTATGTGAAATATGCCTTATTCCTGATTGAAGATTTCAGCACTGAAGCTCAGAGAGCCACACAACAAATGACAAAGTGGGTAGCTCTAGTACCGTCTCTGCTTTCTTTTTCTCACTGCCTCGGTGTGGTAGGTATCTTCATTTAAAGAGGAAAAAAAGGAAAAACAGTCACTCTCATACCTCTCTGGATGGGCCTTAAACTTCACCAGACTGCTATAGAGCTGTCTCCCTGCCTTTAAGGCCTCACTGAGCTGACTCCGTTCATCTACCAGTCCTTCCAACATCAACAGCAACTGAGGAAAGAAGATGCAACATGTGAATGGGAAAATGAAATATGAAGCCACAGTTAATCCTGAGGAAAGCACTGAAGGTATGCCTTAGCATGTTAGTATGGGTTTAAAACCCCATTATTTTATTACTTACTTAGGCTTTCTATAAAGTTTACAGGTCTCAAATCCAATCAATGACATTCATTATCTTTATCTTCAAAACTCTATAAGACAAAATCGAAGCAGAATAAAGAGACTAAGGGAAATAGTGGAAGAGAAGAAGGAGGGGTAATAAAAAACATATACAGTAGCATAATTATTGAGCACCTTCTATATGCCAGACTCTGTTCTAGGTTCTGTGGATACAATCATAAGCTCACTATCTAGGAGGGGAAAAAATCATCAATCACAGACATGTGTCACCTTGAGTAGCAGTAAGTGCTATCAAGATGTGCTATGATAGTCTATAGCCAGCAGGGATCTGTTTAGTTGAACTGGTGGAAGTAAAAGCCAGATTGAGTGAGAGGAATGGTTAGTGAGAAAGATGATTATGGAGAGAATGAATATAGGCAAACAACTCTTTGAAAAGTTTGGCATTGAAGAAAGCTTAGGTGGGGCAGCAGCTGCAAAGGAATCTGAGGCAGAGGCAGGGATTTTTCCCCCTTCACGTCTCCTTTTTTTATTAAGTTGAGATTGGTTTGACCATGGTTAAATTCAGGTAGACAAGAAGGTTTCAGTTGAAAGAGGGATGACTTAAGTATGAGAGTGAGGGAAAACTGACCTTGAGGATCCAAAAGCAGCTGCTGCTCCCTTCAGGACTATAAATGTCAGGGAAAGGGCACCTCTGGCTGCTGCTGACTAATGTAGGAAATTTTAGGGCACAAATTCTCTATGCAATTTCTCCAACTGACCACTTCATAAGTAATTGAGAACAACAGCCTTTCCATTTTCTATTTAAGAATAAAATAAGTTTTGTATCCCAACAATTTACCTGTTGTCTTTGGTTTCCTGAACTTTCCTGACCCTATGATTCTACTGAAGCAACTTTTTTCCTGAAGAAGTAATACTTCTTGTGTCAGGCATTCTACAGCTGTACATCCTCAGGATCAACCAGTTGCATTTGCAGATCCTAGAAGTCAAAAGATAGGTATAGGAATAAAAATACTACTCAGCAGAAGAGCAAGGGAGCAACTGCTCCTGAAGTGCTGCTGTGCTCTCAAGGGAGATATTCATAAGCCATATGAAGATAATGATATTTTCTTTATCATATCTTAACAACTATGATATAAGTCAAAGAGAATGTGGTGATATCAAGAGACTCAAACTAACAGTGCAGCAAGGAAATAAGCACTAGCTAAGGGACTAAATGCATCCAAATACTGTTTGAAGATGCCCTATTGGTCTTCTGAGCTGCAATCATTTCCAAATGCATTTTTAAAAAGCTTTCGAAGACCTTTATGAGGTCTTCTTTAATCTGTATGTTCCTGATCAGGGACCCCATATCAGCAGCGTGCACCTGCAGCTCTTCCACTTGCACAGCCACCATGGACTGTGTAGCAATTTGATATAATTGATGAATTCCAAAAAGAAATATTGGATTATGCTTGTAGAAAGCCTTGATGTAGGCAAAATTTGCTTTTAGAAGGTTGGAGGGAAGTTGAGAGCAGCTTTTTCATATACAGAGGGCCTTCTGTAAACGTCCAGGACATCTTACCAAAGGGCAGTGGGCACTTCTTGGCCAAATGTGGCACATTGCTCTACTATTTCTCTCATCAGTATCAAACAGTGTCTAGTGGAAGGAAGATGAACACCCAATGGCTGCTAACCTTCTCACCTGTCATCATCCAGGGCTCTGCTCGCCTTCCAGGCTGGTCAAGGCCTTTGTCCGTCATTGTCAGGACAGAGCAGTCACCCGAGGCCCTAGATCTGCTTCCCAGCCAAAAAGGTGGTCGAGCTTGAGCCCAGAAGACCCGCCTCTGGCCCTCGATGCACCTAACTGCCCTCTGCTCTTTGTAGCTGCCTTTTTTTCTATCCCTAATGCCCTAAGGGGCCACATCCTCTGTGGCCTTGTAGGGGCTTAGCTGTGGCCCTGTAGGTTTGGGCAAGGCAACCAGGAGGCCAACAGGGTCCAGAATGAGAGAGGTCACTGCCACCTTCAGGACATGGCGGGTGAGGGGAGGGCAGGGCCCACCCCTGCCTCAAGGCCTGGCTTGGGCCAGTGAGGGATCCCAGCCACGACTCTGGGTCTCCCAGGGCAGGGACCACAGGCCACCCCCTGGACTCACAGGACCTCCACCGGCTGGATGCTGAAGGGACCTAGGAACGCAGCTGCACTCCTCTTTTCACAGTACTCTCTGCCTGAATGCATGAATGATATGCTTTCCTCTAGCTCGTCTCCCATCTGCTATCATCACCCCTATCTCCACTTAGGACTTGCTTGACACACATCCTCCCACTGTAGTTGAGCCACCTCAGACATCCTCTTTAACCTAGAGAGGAGGACAAGGAGAAGCATAAGGAAAGCTGTATGGCAGTGTGTCAAATGTTAGACTAAATTTTGGCTACAAGGTGTGACATCATAACCCACTCTGATGTCCCATGAGGAATATGCACTGCCAAACTTAGTGGTATAGATATGGAGAATCGGTGGTCTTGGAACACAAACCTGTTTGCCCAATGTGCAGAGAAACCCTAAGTGGTAGCAGCATTAGCATGCACTCTAACTGGGTAAGCCATCTTGCCTCCAAGGCGTGTTTAATCCTAGTCTCCCACTGACTTTGCCTTCCCCTCCAGGGGATGGGGAGAAGGAGGGAAGGGCAGGGCACAGTGAGCTTTCATCTCTGCTGTCCCTGTGCCCCATTTCCCTAACTTGTTTCTCTCATTCTTATCCAACTGATCTTCTTCATTTTATTTTTTTGTATGACTTAGCCTGACATTCTTGCATCTTTCAAAGATTCACTAATGGCCAACTGTCTACCAGCATCAACCCAAGTGTAAACTGTGCCCACCTTTACACCTCCGGATAGACAGTTTGTGCTATTAACTGCGTGCCAAGTGATTACTTTTGTAATTATTATCAATATCTTTATTTTTATCAGATTCAATTATTTTTTAACAGAACCAACACACACTCTCTGGATATATGAATAGTTCCTGATGAAGACAGAAACCATCTGAAACATAAATTGATTGAAAAAACTCTATGCTGAAAAAACATCCCTCTATTTTGCAGGCACTCTTGTTATATCAGAGACAGTCCATTAATTACAGTTTTATTTTCTCCCATATAGAAATGTATTTCTTTTTTTATTGTGGTAATATAAACATACCATATGTGTTCCCATTTCACCATTCTAAAGTGTACAATTCAGTGGCATTTGCTACATTCACAAGGTTGTGCAACCATCACCATGACCTAGTTTCAGAATATTTTCATCACTGCCAAAGGAAACCCCTTCCCCATTAGCAGTCCCTATTCATTTCCTTCTACCCCTAACCTCTGGCAACCACTGATCTACTTGGTCTCTATATTCTGGATATTTCGTATAAATGGAATCATACAATATGTCTGGCTTCTTTCAATAAGCATGGCCTTTTTATTGGTCCCTAGCTGATTAAGAGACTTGCAGGGACCTGTCACAGCTTGGGCCAGTGGCAGGATCCCTGGGAAGGGATATGGGCTTTGCCTAGTAAAAGATTCATCATCTGAAGGTCACTCTGGACCTTTTCCTGATGGATGATCTGGTGGATTATCTATGTTCCAGCCACCAAGTACAAAAGTTGGGTGGCTCTACTAGGCTGGGGTCCATCACATTTTACTAAGAAAACCAGATTACAAATTTGCTTCTGTGAGACAGCCCACTGCCTAGCTCTGCTGCTTGCCAAGCAGTGGAGAGCTTCCTCCTTAGGTCAGGACAGAATCCCTCATGCAGCAGTACATGCCTTTCTTTCCCTGTTCTGGCCTCACTGAGCTGGCCATTCTTCTTGTAGAAAATTTCCACCAACTTGTCCATTGTTACTTGTTCTCCACTGCAATAAATCGGACAGATCGCTTCAACCTTTCCTCACAGGTCCTATTTTCTGGCCTTTGATCAAGTTTATTGCTTAATGTTGGGCAATCCACTCTGCAGCCATTTGTCTGAGACCTCTAAGGCCAAGACCATTCATGGTCACTCTTGCATGTATCTGGGTTGTAGGATTTGATGAGCAATTACTCCTATAAGCAGGCTGGATATTAGACAGCTGGGACTCTCTGAAGCCATTTGAGGGACTTTCGCAGAAGACAAGGAAGCAATTTCAGAGGCAAGAAGCAATTGCTTCAAAGCCTCCATCCAGTTCCCTGTGGCTGGACACAGAAAACAATGGAGGGACAGAGCCGGGTTGTACGTTTCACAGAGAGATACTTTAAGGCACCCGATATTTCCCACCTACATCACTAACTAGGGGATGGGGACCTTAACAGAACCTCCTTCAACCTCCAGAGACAGAGCAGCACATAAAAGATAGAGCATGCTGGCTGCATCCATGCACAAGGGGCCTCCATGCCACCATGAATTAAACATTTATGGAGGCATCTTCTGTGCCCCGGACACTGTGCTGGGGCTAGAGGTATATATGGAGAGAATACGATGCCCTCTCTGTCCTCCTTTCTCCCCATGGAGATAATCGTCTGGCAGGGGAAAAGATACATGTGATTAACTCTTTCTTATCCAGAGCAGACTGGGAGACATGCTGTAACAGGGGCACATCAATTCAGAGTAGGAGGGCAGGGGAAGGCTTCATGGAAGGAGGGGCATGTGAAATTTGTGTTGTATTTGCAAAATCCTTTATAGCCATGACTCCACTTAATTCCCCTTTCCTTGCCCACCCTCAGCGGGGTCCCTGCCACTCATCTCTCTACCAGGCATTCCTTCCCCAAGGCTGTTTATCCTAACCCACAAATCCTTTAAACCTGAGCCTGCCTCAGTCTTCCAGAGAAGACTTTTTTGAATTATACCTCCCACCCACGCAACACACCTTACAAAGGCTGTTCCCAGAAAAAGAAGCTTTCCATGAACTTTCTGAGATTCATTTCTCTAAGAGCGTGGGGAGGATTCTTGATTTCCCACTGTATCCATAAAGACAAAAGAAGTAGACACTAATGACTAGCAAAGGCAACACCATCTCCAACATAATATCAGCTAGCATTTTAGTCAGCGAAAGGGTGCCTTCGCAATATACAAATAATTGCTTGGGTTTTATTATTTTTTATTTATTTTTATTTTATTTTTTTAGGATACATCAATTTACATAAATGTTATATAGAAATTTTAGTAGTAACCATATGCCCCACTTCCCACACCTCGCACAACCTCCCACATATACATCCTTCATCAGTGTGACACATCACCTGTAATAGATATACACATTTTGGGGCTTTGCCACCATGAATGGACCACAGTCCAGACTGTAGGCCACCCTCTCTCCCACACAGTTCTGCATGATACATGATGATATAAAATGGCATATATCCTCCATTTCAACATCACCCAAGACAATTCCCAAGTCCCAAAAAATCCCCTGTATTATAACTGCCCTTCCATCTCCCTGCCCCAAAGTGTCGAGTGGCCCCTGGCTCCACATGATTTGTAATTTCTCCCATTGAATGAATCACAACAAGTCTATAATGGGACACCAACAAGTCCAATCTACTCCATACCTCTTCCCCAAATCCTGAGGAGCCCAGAATGGCCATGTCCTCTCCACCACCAAGTGAGAGGGGGCTTTTATTCCGTGGATGCGATGGAAAAGATTATCCTGCCTGGAGCTGCAGGCTCTCTCTATTCCCCAGGATAGCTGTCGTCCATCATCAAGTCCAAACTAGATGTCTTGGGTGAGTCCATTGAGTTGTAGCGTAGGAGTTGCAGGTCCACAGAGTCTCTGGACCCAGTTGGCACATGGACAGCCCATAGTCTACGGTCCCTGGAAGTACACCTAAAACTCTCGCATCAAATATAGGTTTGAATAGAAGAGACAGATGGACCATGTGCAGTGGAGACATATTTCGGTCAGACTCTGTCACTCTTAGGAGCAAGGATACCAAATTAGGGCCCACAGGTAAGGCACCAAATTCTGGGGCTATCTGTCCTGATAAAGGACCTGGATATCTCCAAAGCCCTCAGGAGGCCCTCTGTTTGGGGTGATATCCATATTGGAAGCCTAGGAGGTCCTACTGGGATCTGCATAAGTGATACCCCTGGGTTGACCACCAAACTCACTTTGAAGTCTTTTAGCCCTATGAACTCATTTGTCTTTACCATTTCCCCCTTTTATTCAAAGTCTTTTTCCAGTCATACTGCCCTTTAGAATTTGTTAGTAATCCTTCGTTGCCAGGGAGGCTCATCCCTGGGAGTCATGCCCCATGCTGGGAGGACGGTAATGCATTGATATACTGAGTCTGGCTTAGAGAGAGGCCACATTTGAACAACAAGGAGGTTCTCAAGAGGCAACTCTTAGGCACCCCATAACACTAGGCTGTTTCAGTTTCAAGAGCAAAGACTCTTAAGGCTAGTCTTCAATAACAAGGGCCCATCAATGGATCATCCTCCTTTGCCAGACACTGCCTCTACACTTGGGGGGATGTTGCTACTCTCCTGGCAAATACGGCAGAGCTCTCCGGGATGGGAACTCAGTGTTCTCCCATTTATTGAGTAATTCTTCACCCCGTGACCAAGCCCCATAAGTATTTGAACAATTATGCATGCCTTTTAT
Organism: Chaetophractus vellerosus; assembly: GCA_004027955.1. Classification (NCBI taxonomy): domain Eukaryota; kingdom Metazoa; phylum Chordata; class Mammalia; order Cingulata; family Chlamyphoridae; genus Chaetophractus; species Chaetophractus vellerosus. The sequence continues at coordinate 11,789 of PVKH010026447.1, forward strand.
GCGTGTTCGGGTGGACTTCCTCCCATGTACCCCCATCCCTGAAACCCCCCACCAATGATCCTTTCCCGTCCCTGTTGTGACCCTTCTGTGAACCCTAGCCTCTTCAAAGGTGAAGCCATAACAATAGCCAATTGCAATGAATGGGAAAATAAAATAATAATGATATTTAAAAGTAAGAGTTAAAATATATGAGAACTTAAAAAATAAAAAATAATTTAAAAAAATTAAATAAAATAGGAAAAAGAAAATAAGATGTTATTAAAGGATTGGGCTTTTCAAAAAATGTGAAAAAATAATAATGTATATATATTTAAAAATTCTTTTTTCGGATTTGCCTTATCAGTGCGATATCTGGTATCCAGTCTGTTTCGTGGCACCTTCCTCTTCTCACTCTTAAGCATCCCACCATTTTTCATTTAATTTTCAAAGAAGTTTTAGGGCACAGTAGAGTCACATACAGAATATATAACAATCTCTTATATTCAACCACCTCCTCCATTCCCCCCAATACCAAACCTTTTTGTATGTGGATGGCAGCACCAACATAACTGACATACAGATAGTGAAACATAGTTCCCAAACATTGTCCTTGGTCCACATCAAGATCCATATTTTACTCGTACACTTTTATATATTTTGATGACTATCACCCGGCAAGGCAATGGAAAACACTTCCACGGGCCATCAAACACACCCCTTTCAATCCACCCCGTCCCTGCGCCCCCGCCCAGGGCCCACACCACACCACCAGCTCGACTACACGTACGACAGGATTCACAGATACATGCCATAGAATGTCCTGGATCTCCTGTTCTTCCCCCTCCGGGAACCATCCCTGCTCCCAAGAGTGGCCCCCCTGTCTATTTCTAAGTAAATCAGACCTCCAAAAATAAGGAGCCCATCTCCCTCCCTCCACCATACTGGATTTCCAACCCCTGACACAACACACCATGACAAGACAAACACTCCAACATACCGCCTCGGGCCTCCCAGATACATCCCCCTGAATGACACCCAACCCGCACCCCCAAGCTGCAACACCTCCCCTCCACACTGCGACAAGAGCACCCCATCTCTTCGGTCACATCCCCTCACCTACAAATCCCAAGCGTTTATCCGATCCCCCCTACATCCCCTCAAAGCATCCTGGGTTCTCCAACCTTCCCCTCCCAGTCCTCCCAGCCAACAACCCTGCACCACAAAACCCAACAATATCACCACCCATCTGTCCCATCCCCCCAACATGCAACCACACTCCATCACCTCACCACAGATTACGTACCTATGGATGGTGTCCCACAACTTTCTCTTCACTTTCTCTTTCTTTTAAACCTATCTTTCAGACCCTAGTTCTCAGGGAGTGCTCAATTTCCTTAATTCATATCAGTGAGGTCATGTACAGCTCCTCCTTCATTGCCTG
>PVKH010026448.1:0-13210 GCA_004027955.1 Chaetophractus vellerosus
GCTTTGCCCTGCCCGCGGCGGCTTGCCTTCTCAAGGCGACCTGCCCGCTCAAGGAGGCCCCGGGAACCGAACCCGGGGCCTCCCACGTGGTCAACCGGTGCTCTACCAATTGAGCTACAGCCGGCCCCCTGAAATTATCTTCTAATTCTGAAATCTTGGAGTGCAAGATCGCTTTGTTTGATACTATATCTACTGATCTAACATATATTTTTAAGTCCCATAAAAACTCAAATTTCTCCCAGACTCACCTCAGGCCTAATTTACTCTTCTACCATCCGGGACTTTCATTGGTCTATAAAGAGCCAAAACCCTCTTGTTGGCTTTCCTTCGGCCCTTCCTCTCTGGCCACACTATATAACACCCGCTCTAGATCAGCCCAGCCCTCTTCCTACCGTGTTCCTACTCTCCTCTAATTTAGAAAATCACAAATTCAGGGCCTCATTCCCAACGGGGATCTCAGGCCTTCCAGTCAGTCATTCAGTGTTTCTCTGGAACAGCTGCCTTTCTTATTTACTTAGCCGCTATCAAGATTTCATCATTTCTCCTGAGCTTCTGCTCCCCCCTCAAATGCCCCACACTCAGAAAATGCCACTCATACTTCTACTACTGATAATAAAATACTGTAATAATAAGGATGATTGTGACATTTGAGAGATTACCTAGTATGTACTAAGCATAACTTTTTACTGCATTACATGCATTCTTTAATTTTCACCATAAATTATGAGAGAGCTATATTTAGCATTCATTTTTACAATAAAAGGAAATCAAGGCACAGAAAGACCTTGTTTACAAGCATCATCGATATCCTATCATCTCTGGACACTGCTTCCCCATTTGTCCCTGTTTTATTGCTGACGCCCCCTTCCCTGTCTATACTTAATTCTTCACCCCTCTTTCCTATTCGAGGACATTCTCCCCTCTTATCTTTTCCCTCTTTTCTGCCACTCTGTCTAGACATCACATTGTATGACTTCTTTTTAGAGCCAAGCTATGCTATGTGTTCTCTATGTTCCCAGTGTGGTTGTTTTTTAAATCATATTCCCTTCACTTTGTAATCTGGATTGTTTTGCCTTCCAGTTCTCCATTGAAATGCCTCATATTTAGTTTGCCGATTCCCTTCATATTGCCACATCTACTGGACACCTTTCATTCTTTCTTGTTTTCTCTCCCAGAATATTTGATACTACTGGTTGTTTTCTCGACTCGCTTCCTCTGTTGGCTCACAAGCCAACACATTCTCTGGGCGTTGCACCCTCATTTCCATCCGTTTCTTCCCTTTCCTCATGGACTCCGTCCTCTGCTTGCTTCTCAAGTGCAGACAGTCCTGGAATTACGCTTTGGCTCTCTTTTCTTTAACTTTGTCACTCTCCCTGAGAGATCTCATCCACTGATGGTGTAAAAGTCAATATTTGATGTCAAATTTATTTTCTTCATCTCCATGAAGATATCCTACAAGTAATTTCAGCTTGACTCATCTCCTCACAAACCCCACCATATCTGTCCCTGCTTTGTGGTAAATTAAAGTGTTGTCTTCTAGTCACCATGCCAGCAACACTTTTCCTCTGTTTTCCTTATTCCAGCAGGAATCAGTTGGCAAATTCTCTCACTCCCTATTTTCTATTCAACTGCCTTGACCTGGTTCTGCCTCTCCAGTCCTATTTCCTGCCACACCATGGCGTGCACGCCTGCCCCAGCCAAGCTCTCGAGTGTCTCCGTAAGCAACACTGTACCTAACTACGTGTTTGATTATAAGCTGTTTCCACTCTCTCATTCCAGATTCATGGTATTTATTAACTTGGGCTAGTTTGGGGTTAATCCTCATCCAAGAATCTTCCCCTGATTGCTGTATGTGGAATTAGTGCGCATCTTCCGTGTTCCATCCCCTCCTGAAAACGCCTCTCTCAAACAGCTTACCAACTCACAAACGATGTGACTTTGGGTTTATTTGCCTGTTGCCACCATTAAACTCGAAGCCCTTTGAAGGATGGCCTCTCTCTTATTTCTTTCACTACCTCCAGGACACCAAACAGTGTCATGTCAAAGTAAATTTTCAACAAATGCTATTTGAACAATTGAATGAACTTTGGTGATCACTAAACCAAAGGGAAACTAGCAGATTAAACTCATTTTCATGACAACTAGAAGCTGCTAAGTGACAGGCCTTCAAATGAATTTATCGTCTAGGAAACTCTCTGTATTACTACCTTGTGGATATGTGTCCTGCATCATAACAAAATTGATTTCTTTTTTCCCTTAAACTTGTTTTAGTTCAGAGTTGGACTTTGCATCCACTCAGAATAGTGATGTTATACAGAAAAGGGAGTGGAGAAAAGATTTCAAATCTCTCAAATTCCCTAATAACATCCCTGTGGCCTCAGGACTTTTTGCTTCCTGTGTATATACCAGCTAATAATAGCCCTGGAATCCAAGTTGGAAGACCCTTTAGGGATCATCTAATCTACTCCAACACCATTATTTTACAAAGAGGAAACCGAGGCCCACAGAAAACCACTGTGTATGTTTCCTAGGGCACTGTAATAAATTGCTATGAATTTGATGGCTTAAAACAACAGAAATTTATTCTTTCAGAGTTCTGGAGGCCAGAAGTCCAAAATCAAGGTGTTGTCAGGTGTCAGCTCCCACCAACAGCTCCAGGAGAAATCTCCTTGGACCTTCCAGCCTGTGGCTCTAAGCACTCGTGGGCTTGTGGCAGGACAACTGCAGCCTCTGCCTCCGTCTCCCCAGTTTTTCTCTGTCTCCTCCTCCTATCAGGACACTTCTTATTGGATTTAGGACCATATAGTTGATCCACGGTGACATTACCTGGAGATCCTTAACTAAATTACACCTGCAAACAATTTCACCATCTGATGTTGGGGTGAACATGTCTTTTGGGGTCCACCATTCAACCCACCATAGCCACTTCTTCAAAGGCCCAGAAGAAGGTAGCAGCAGTGCTGCAGCCAGACCCCATCTCCTGTCCCTGCAGGACGGAGCCAGCAGATGGGGGGGTGGTATAATGGAGCTAATTCAGGCGAGACCTCAGCTGTGGCCCATTTTCTCCATTCACTACTACACGCCTGACACACAGAATTGGAGAAGAAGGGTGGAATAAAAATTGTCGAGATTCACCCTGAATCCTTTCTACACTATTTAGCCCAATTATTTTCGTATATAATCTGCCCCCAAGGAATGAGTCGATTGGTGTTTGGTTTTTTTTTTTGCATATCTCCCCCTTTCTGTTTGTTCTTGCTGTGTTCATTTTTGTGTTCTTCTGTGTCTGCTTTGTCTCCCCCCGTTGCGGCAATGTGCCGAGTCAGCTCACCACGCAGGTGGCTTGCCCCGCTTGTGGGCAGCTCTGCTCTGCTTGTGGGTGGCTCTGCTCTGTTCGCGGGCGACTTGCCCTGCCCGTGGCGGCTTTTTGCCCTGTCCACGGTGGCTCTGCCCCACCCATGGCGGCCTGCCGCTCAGAGAGGCCCCGGGAACTGAACCCGGGGCCTCCCATGTGGTGAACCGGCGCCCTATCCACTGGGCTACAGCCGGCCCCCTCAATTGATGTTCTGTCTTGCTTCATTTTCCTCCCATATTAGTGATGTGCTTACTTTCTATATAGAAACATTAAGGTTGGCTTTTCCCAAATATGATTTTTTTTCATGAGAATCAGGTTTTGTACCCCAGAGATACAAATCAGCAGGCATTGAGGGCATGTGCAAGCACTTGAAAAGAGTGGCACTAGCGTTCTCGCTCCTGCGTGAAAGGCTGGCGAAGATGGCGGACACGCGCGGTGTGGCCCTCACGTGCTGCTCTGGGTGCTCCCCACTTGTTCCCCATAACCTGCCAGGAAGGGGCGAGGAGCTGAAGCTCAGAGAATTCACTGAGCAGAGTGTCTGGTGACAGCAAAAGTGCATCAGTGCCGTCAGCGGTTACGGGTGAGCCTCGCCCTCCGCTGCACCTGTGACGTGGCCAGGAAGCTAGTAGCAGAGGTTCTCGGCAGGGCCTGGCCCCTCTGCGGGAGCCAGCCTCGGCCCCGGGGTCTCCAAAACTCACCTGAGGAGGATGCAAAGTCACCCCTGCAAGGATGGCTGTTTGTATTGGGAGTTTTCTGTGCGTTTCCTGCTTAATTGCATAGCTAGTAAACAGATTGTTACCATTTCTGTCATTCTGTAGGGCTCAATTCTTGTACACAATCACATTTTTTGGCTTTATAAATACTTAATCCATAAGAATTTGTTGTCAAAAGGGAACCTGAACAAGGGAAGGCAATCAGAATTGCTATTACTTTCCTGAAGCATTGAATGCTTGATGTTTAGGAGGAGTGATATTTTAGAAGCAACCATTCTACTACGGATCTGTTTTTTACAGCGTTCTATATTATTTAAATAATTAGCAATGTTTTTTCCTGGTTCTCAGTCATCAGTATTACATAAGGAAACTCAATATTCATTTTAACTCATTAATAATTATTTGGTGCATTTATCATAATTATGTTGCTAAAAAGATGTGGGAAATAACAGATAACATAATTACATTGAATTATTATAAAGAGTGCTATTTCCTGTTACCATTTATTTTTCTTTCTATATCCAAACTATGTGATCAAATGGTTGAATTTTGTCCTGTGAGACATAAACTCTTTGAGGACTGGGACCGTACGTTTCTTCAAAGGGCTTTGACCTTACTAGACATTCCTTCACTGCTCACATGTTAAATTAATGTTGTAGCAAGGGCCAAGATAAGAGGTGATTGCCTATGCTAATGACGTCAATGCTGTCTCTCCCAAAGAGCTTTGCAAGAGCCGGTTGCACATCCTGGCTGGTGGTTGCCAGGATGTATGTTCTGCCTGTCCATTTCCCCATTCCTGGACGTCTCCCATATCCATATCTGGCCTTCTTACTCTTTCCTGCTGTCTAAGCCTCACCTCTGAGTGTACACTTTGAATGGATTGTACAAAGCATGGGACTGTGTAACACAGGGAATCCAGTGGTGGTTGATAGATTGTGGTTAACAGGACAAATATGAGAATGTTTTCTCCTGAATGATAAAAATAGCTAATATTAATATAGGGTGTTAATAATTGGGTGGGTTGGGGGGTAAATGCACCAAATGTAAGATAATGGGCTATAGTTAGTAGTACTATTTTGATGATGTTCTTTCATAGTTTGTAACAAATGTTTCACAGCAATGCAAGGTGGGTGGTGGTGGTGGGGAGATGTATGGGAGCCTTGTATGATATGCATGTTTGTTTTGTAAATTCACATATTTTACTATACAATTATTGTTTAGGTATGTTCATATATGAATGATATACTCCAATAAAATTTTGTTTAAAAAAAGACCAATAGAAACACATGGAAACATTAGGACTTTGCAGGTGTTTTACAAAGTTACACACCTGTTTGCTAAGACAAAAATCCATATACAGTTGCTGAGACATTAATGAAGGATGACATTGGAGATATTTGCTTGGAAATCCAAGAAGGTAGCTCAGGCACCACTTTCCAGTGAACCACAACTTGTATTCAGGGATTGAAGATCAATTCACAGTACAAGTAAAACTAGCTAAGTATTTTTTATTGCAACTTGAGGAATGCACAGATATTGGTAACATGGCAATTCTTTTAGTATCTATGAAATTTCAACATAATGAGATGAAGGAAAAATGCTCCCCTCTCCCCCAGTTTCATTGCCGATGAACACAAACAGACAATTTGAACTTCTTTCATGAATCCCAAAAAGAGAAAGACTATGTTTTTGAACTAATCCATTCTTCTGGGTGTGAGACCCTGTTGATTGGAGTATGTCAGTGACGTGCAGCTGTGGTTGAGTCTCTGCCCCCTTCCTGGTCTGATATAAGTGGAATCACGGACAGAGGAAAAGGAAGCTGCCCTATTTGATTCTGCCATGTGAGAGAGGTTTCATTCACAGCTGAGCTGCAAAGAGGGAAAACCAGAGAGGCTCAAGGAACTGAGGCTTGGGGGGTGGGGGGTGGGAAGTAAGAGACAAGCCCTATGCCAGGTGTGCCTACAGCTGCAGACAGGCAGACACCTCGGCAGAAGTCATCTTGCTTTGCCACGTGCTCAGACGACAGAATCAATGTAGCTGACTTTGGTGAGAAAGCGTCTCTCATCAGAGATGAGATGCCTTGGGTTGGACTTTTCACTGCCTTGGCTCTGTAAGCTTTCACCCCAAATAAATCCCCTTTATAAAAGCCAACCTATTTCTGTTACTTTGCATCAGCAGCCCTTTGGCAAACTAAAACAGTTTCCCGGTTGATAAAACAAATATTATTAGTGGGTTGGCTTAAACAATGAGATTTTTTTTGGCTCATGGTTTTGAAGCTAGGAGAAATCCAGATAAAGGCATCAGCAATGTGATGTTTTTGTCCCAGAAGATTGTGGCGTTCTGGGGCTGGCTGTTGGCAATCTGAGGTCCTTGACTTTTCCATCACATGGAGATGCACATGGCAGTGACTTCTCCTTTCTCCTCTGGGTTACATTGACTTCCAGCTTCTGGCTGCTCCCCTGGCTTTTCTCTCCCTCTGACATTCACTCTGTTTATAAAAGACTCTGGTAATCCAGGTTTAAAAGCAGCGTGATTCAGTTGGGCCACACCTTAACTGAAGTAACATCTTGAAGAGATTCTGTTTATAGTGAGTCCCCACTCACCAGAATGCTGACCAAGGACATGGCCACACTGAGGTGCACAATTCAATCCGGTATACTAGGTCTCTACATGTCATCAGCCATTACATTTCAATTATGTTCAATCATATTCTAATTGCTTCCTGCTAAGCCATACTCACTCTTCTGTTTAACTCTAGTGCAGGGGTACTTAACCTTTTTTGTTCCATGGACCCCTTTGCTAGTCAGGTGAAATGAATAGTACTGTAATTTATTTATTGAATACATTCATAAGTGAAGGAAATGCTAGATTTCAGTTAGAAGTCAGAGAAAATAAAGATAAGTTGATTTTTTAAAAATTCAAGCTCACAGACCCCTGAAATCTTTCTACAGACCCCTGGTTAAGAACCCCTGCTCTAGTGGTTCTCCCTTCTCAACCTAGCTCAGAATAAGTAGCAAATTATCATCAGTTACATTCCTACCAATCTAAGCTAATTTCTCTAAGTCAATTTATCCAACTATTCAAAGCTGCTATCATTTTCCTTAAAATTGGATGTTTCTTGGGGGGCAGGCAACATTGAGTGCTTATATTTCTGTGCGGATGAGAAAGATAGCTTGAGTGCTTCAAAAGAATTACAGAGTAGCTATGCCTAGCTCTGTTAAATCCCTCCTCTTGGCTGGAGGAAGTAAGCCTTCTGTTTGGCTGAGAACACAACTTCCACCCAACTTTCCCAACATCATGGCAACTCTGTCCCCTCACATCTGGTGCATAAAACATATGGTTCTGACGCTTTGCCTCATCTCAAAATATCTGCCCTTAGGAGCCCCTGTTAGAGAATTCAGTAAGGAATTGACAACAATCCAGGATCTGGAAAAATCTTTCTTAAGATCTCTGATATTTGCAAAGAACTGTACATTTAAATAAATTCACTTGTGACAATTTAAATAAAGTCAATTTAAATAGAGAAGAAATGTCATCATAAGTGTATGACTAAGCACCATTATACTATTTCTGTGGCAGAGATACCTAGCTGCTTAGAAAAATCCGGGTTCTCTCCTTTCTGGCCATATGGCTAGACTATGTTTTTTTAGCCTCCCTTGAATTAGGATTACCATGTGACGGAGTCTAACCAACGGAATCATGAGTGAACGTCATGCTCTGGTTTCAGGCCTGCCTCCCCCTTGCATTCACCCTCCTCTGCCATCTGTCCCTCCTGGCAAGCTGGAATTGAGAGCTCCGCCAAGGCACTCTTGGAAGCCACGTGTGGAAGAAGGCAGACCCACCATCTCCCTGGTTGCTGAATGGCTGTGCTCAGAGCTATTCCACGAGCAAGAAATAAGCTTTCATGTGTAAGCCATTATACACCACTATAGCTGATACCTTTCCCTGATTAACGTAGTGTCCAAATTAATTAAAACCATGCTGGCTTCAGGTGGTCTAAGGCACACTTTTTGGAAGATGTGAGTTTAGCTGGGTCTTGAAGGATGAGGGTAGGATTTGAATAGATTGAGATGGGTATGGATATTCAAGATATATGACAAGATAAGACAAAGGTCAAGGAGAAATTATTTTGCAAGATATGGGGGAGCATTGAGCAAACCAATTTGAATGAAGTAGAAGGATTGTAAGAATAGATCAAAGCAAGGTTTGAAAATAAGACCTTTACTATCTGGATAAATATTTAGGTTTTGTAATGCCAGCAATGTGAACATTCAGAAAAACAAAAGAACATTGTGCTTACACAATAAAGTATTCTAGGCAGATTAAACTTGCAAACATAGTTTGAGGCTGAGAGGAACTCTGTGAAAGTCCAAATAAGAGGCTACTGAAATACTTTTATATGAGTTACTAAGATTAAGGCTGTTAGGAAGAAAGCAGGAATGGCTATTCCAGCCATGGGGAGAAGAATCTTGGATTTCAATTAGTCAAATCTAAATCCTAAAGATTTTTGTCTGTTTGCAAATAAAAATTAAAAGGCGGAAACAATCCATTTGAATTGCCTTTTGGCATGACTGAGGGTTTGCTTAGTTATTTTTATGAAACGAAGGCCATCTATTGTTTAGGCTGAAGGTATTAAGCTTGACCAGCGTTTATAACCGTGCTGTTACTCTTGGAGCTAGCAGTCTGATGGGGAGAATGGCATTACAAGAATAATTATAAAATTACACTGTGTCTAAGAACTCAGACGGAGGCTTACAGGAAGGCACGGCAGTGTGTGGAATGGGGTGGTGATCAGGGACGCACCCCTGAGCAGTGGCAATTACACTCAGTAGCTAGACACTGCCCCCGCCCCCAACCATCAATTATTTTACAAGGTCATGAGGTCAGACAGGACAGGGGTGGGAAATAGGAAAGAGCTAGACTACATGAAGGGGCAGGTGTCACACCATGAAGGGAACATGAAACTGCAGATATATCAGGAAGAAATGAGCAATTCAATAACTTCTTGGCTCATTGAACTTTCTTTAGTGTGGAGAATGAAAGTGTCATGTAATGGGGGATGAAAGTAGGACTAGAAATTGTGAAAATAAGTTTCAGGTCCGCCTATTTAAATCCATTAGAGCTTTCTCGTTTGGGAAGCTGCTCAGACGGTGGTCAGAGAGGTGGGATAAGTAGCTTTAGTATCCTTAGCAGTGCACTGAGAGGCATTTAAAATGTTTATGACAAGGTTGCCATTATATTCGCTCGGAAGGAAAAGAAAACTCTTATCCCAGACTAATGCATCTTACCTAATTTCCATCTAAATCTCCTCCTCTCTACTTAGCTTAAGTCTCCATTTTCCTCACTTTAATTCTCACATTACTCAGTTGTTCTCCTTTTGACCTTAAAAAAATGGGTTGTTTTTAAGCATGCTCATCTGGAAACACTTTCAACAGAAAGTGTTGGTGCATAAGCCCAGCTCTTGATTCCCAGAGACTTTCAAAATGATTAAGGTTGGGTAGGTAGGTAAATATTCCACTAGTCAATAAGATAAGGTAAAGATACAGGAACAAATACACATCAAGCTCTCATTCTAAGGACAAGGGCGAGGGAATCTGCTCCAGTAGCCACTCCATAGTGATCTAGCACTCAGGCAGTGTGCCCCGTGATTTATGCTTACATGTTCCTGCAGTGTAATTCTTTGAATACATAGATATTTAATGAATAAAGAGCAGGGAAGATGTAGACTTTGTGGCTTGCCATATTTATTAAACCATTTGTTCATTAACTGTTTATGAGATACCTACGTGTATCAGGATGGGTAAACTGTAAACTATAGTAGAAAGACATGTCATCCTTGTTCCCATTAGGGTTACGTTCCAGTGAGGAAATAGAGGCCAGACAGGTAATTATCATTAACTGGGAGATGTGTAAATACAGGGTGCTGGGCAGGTATATAGCAGGGGATCTATGAAAATGAATGTGCTCGAAAAGTTCTCCCTGAGAAATTGATACTTGAGACTTGGAGGAACAATGGAATTCACTAGAAGGTGAAGGGAGGAGTGTTCTTGTCAGAAAGACCACTGGCAAAGAACCTGAACAGTTTAATATGATGGAGGAAGGGAAAGAATTTCAGTACAATTTGAGAATAAAATGTACATGTTAGGATATCCAGAAATGAATCTGGGTAGTTAGGCACAGGCCATGCAGTAAAATCAGGGCCTAATATTTGGATTTTACGCTAAACACTATGGGAATCCGTTGAAGAGCTTCAAACAGGAAATGGCATCGTTTGTGCAGGGTAACGAGTGGGTGAGATGCAGTCAAGTTGGGTGAAGGGAGAACTCATAGACGGTGATGGCAGCCGTGCCTGGGAGAGAGGATGGCCATCTTACCAGGATGTTAACAGTCTCAGTGGGGACACGGGACAAATTCCTGTGCTGTTTAGATGGTAGATCCGTTACATGTCTGACAGGAAGGAGTTAGGATGACTTCAGGTATCTGGCTTGGGAAGTGGACAGATGGGATTTTATTAGCTAAAATGAAGGCACTCAAGGGAATGAGGAAGTTTAAGGAAGGAAATGATTGGTTTTGTCTTGAACCTGTGTTCTTTAACTCAGGAGATGCACCTGTTGTGTGTGTGTGTGTGTGTGTGTGTGTAGTAAATCACACCTATATATTTGGGAGATATTTGCATACAGAAGATAACTGTAGCCTTAACCATGAATCAGATCTCTGTGGTTCATTGCGCCCTGCACACAGGCTAGGCTAGAACCGTGAAGAACACCGACATTTAAACGATGGGTAGAGGAATCCAAGAAAGGAGGCAAAGAGGAAGGAGAAAACCAAGAAAATGCTGTCAGCAAACCAAGAGGAACGTGTTTCCTGAGTGCCAGCAACAGTAACGACTGAAAAAGAATGGTTTGGCTGTAACGACTTTGGCCAAGGTCATTGGTGACCTTGGAAAAGGAGTTTCAATGGGGCAGTAGGAATGGAAGTCGAGTGCAGTGAGAGGAGAAGAATTAGTGTTCCTACGTTTTCCAACTTGGCTGAGATGGGAGAAGAGAAATCAGCACTCTATGAAGGGTATCTGGGGTCCAGGGAAAGGCCTTTTGTTGTTTGTTTCTAGACGGGAAGAACTTTAGGGGAAGAAGCCAGTTTGAAGATACAGAAGAGAGAACGGGCAGTAGATGGCAAGAACTTTTAAGCCACATTTCTGAGGCTGACATAAAGGGCTCTGATATTAGAAGCAGGGCCAGCTGTGCCCATGCTCGGAGCCCTTTCCCCCATATCCCTTTACAAGGAGCACTTGAAGCTTGTCAAGTCAGGCTGGGTAAATTTGTAGAGGGTACCAAGGAATATTTTTGAGAAAAGGAATTGAGATCCAGCTATTTCTACTTGAAGACTCTCATGATTGAGATCTGGAACAAAAGTGATAACAAGGCCCACCCCCAGGGGAAATTCACCATGCAGGAGTGCACATAGAGGTCAATTCCAGAGCTTCCATTGTTGGTGGTAGGGCCACTACCAAATGCAGCGCTTGACCATGAAGCTTCTGGTCCAGCTGGAACTTGGTCATCTGCAGGAACAGTTTTGCTCGATGCCTTGGCACAATGTAAAGTGAGCAGTGCAGAGAATATAGCTGCTGCTGTTTGAAAAAGTCCCACTCCGCAAACCTTTTTCCCCTTGGTCTTGTCTTTACCATGGTTTGATTTATTCATACACCGATTGTCATTAGGAGCTGTCAGAATAACAAGAGGTATTACAAAAACATAACTATCCTTGCGGTAAAGGAGTAAATAAGAGTATAATTTCCCTCTTTATGAAGTCTTCAACAATCCCTGTTTTGATGTATGAAAAGCCAACCCAGAAGTTCATAACTATCAGTTAAATGTTCCCTTAGAGTAAGAATAATATGAACAGAAAATGATAATTTATTAATTTGGTGCATTTCAGTGGTCATTAAGTAAAACTTACTACCTATTATAACCAGTTAAATGTTATGTGAGAATTTATGCACTTTGTTAATCTAGATAAAAGCCCCAGTCTTTGTAATGTTTCAACTCTCCATTTTTTCCCTCTGAGGGTAGTCAAGAAAATTAGTGCCCTCTGCACGCATTTCTCTACATGAGGTCCTTTAGCTGTCCTTTTTCAGCAGAGTGGTAAGTCTTTCACGCCACCTTTTTTAAGACCCTTCCATATGAGGCATATCTTGAGGAAGCTCCTTGTGTGTTAGTGATACTATATTTTGTTCAGCAAATGATGTAACGGCTATAAAAATGTCATGTGTTACAGGTTATAAAGCTTATTGGTGTCCTGGCAAGAATCCTGCTCTGCTGACTCTTAATCTCAGTTTCTGTAACTGATGTATGTGATATAGTCATTTCTCCATTAACTTTCAACATTTTTAAAACTTATGTAATCATTATAATACCATTCTATGGCAAAGCAAGCCTAGAGAATGAAGGCACTGGGAAGATTTTTTACATCACATGAATTCCTAAGAGCACTCATGTGTCCAGGCATTATTTCCTCCACCACCCTAAAACCACTTTCATATCTTTGAAGGATGAATGAGTGTTTCTATAGAGGTTAAAATGGCAATATTTCAATTTTTTATATAGCTTGGCACATTTTCCCGTGGGGCATGCTGCACTAAAGGAGAGTGTGTAGAAGGGAAATAGAACATAATGTGCTTCAGATGTGAATTTCCAGTGGTCAGAAGACACACAGAAAGCAGCTCTTTTGTGTTGTGAGCTAATTTTTCCATTAGTTTTTGACACAGAAATAGGTATGTGTTTTGTATTTTTTCTGAAGGACATTACTGACCAGGGTTCAGAAGGCTTGGTTCTTGATGGCATTTTTAAAATTATGCTTGTAAGTAACTGAAAGATCAATCCAACATTGAGATTCTTTCCAGATCTATGAAGAAAGGCTAACATCCCCTCCATGTTAATTTTTCTATCGTGAAAATATTACCAAGAAGCTTTCTACTTCTCTTATTTAAATGTATTTTGTTTTGGGCTGGCTGTAGCCCAATTGGTAGGGCGCCGGTTTACCACATAGGAGGCCCTGGGTTCGGTTCCAGGGGCCTCCGCGAGTGGGCAGACCACCTTGAGAAGGCAAGCCGCCGCGGGCAGGGCAAGCCGCTGCGGGCAGGGCAAGC
>PVKH010026449.1:0-13202 GCA_004027955.1 Chaetophractus vellerosus
CTCTGCAAAACACACCAGTAGGGTTATTTACCCCATTTCCAAAGGAAGAAGGAAGGGGAAAGAGTGGACCCCTAGTGGAGCTCCCCACACCATGGAAGGGAACCTCAGCAAGGTTGGAAGAGGCTCGCACCACTCATGATTCGCCACTGTGCCCAAGCAGGCGGCCACAGCTGACAGCAACGCAGGTGCATTGCATTTGATCCAGTAACGGGCCGCAGCATTGTCAGGAATTCCGCAAACACTGGGAAACGCTATTTCCCTTACATTTATTAATTTAGAAAAAAGCTAGGATGTGATAGGAAATGTTAGTTATACAAAAGATGCAATTGTAAGGAATTAAGCCAAATCACAAGAATATGCTCCTATTTTAATTTGTGTATGTAATTGCTTAATAGTCAATATGACTCACTCTGAAGTTTGCTTTAAAAATCACCAGTGTTATATAAAAACATACAAAATTAAGAGCTTTTATAAGAATGTAAAGAAGAGTTCATTGACATATTTTTACCCAGTCTCCCTGACGCCAGTCCTTTTCCTTAATGATGTATCTACCAGAGCAATTTACCTGACAGTCAGGTCACATCATCCACCTGCACTACTTCCTGCAGGGTAAAACACAAATTCCTTAACTTGGAATCCAAAGTCTCAGTCTGTCTCCAGCCTTATTTGTTCCTATTTTCTTCCCAAAACTTTTGCCTTAAACAATACTTCTCGTTGTTCTCTATTTGCTGCCAGCCTGTTCCTATCCCTTCACAATTTGTCACAGTTCTCTCTTTCAAAGGCCTCCCCTTGCATCCTTATTTCCATGTGTCCATATCCTACATCCATCTTAACACCCAATCCAAATGTCACAACTCCCCAGCTGAAAGGAATCTTTCTCTCCTCCCAACTGCTCTCAAGGCCCTAGACTCTAAGCTTCTTGAGGGCAGGAGCTACATCTCATTTACATCTTTGTGCCCCTAATAGCAGGGCTGCCATGGGCAATCGCACAGGTTGCTTATGCTAAGCAATACCTAGCACACTGCCTTCCACATAAGAAGCACCTGATAAATAATTCTTGATAAATGAATAATGACTCTGAATTAAATGACATTGGCATTATCCTGAATTACTAATGTGATGAACTCCAATCTTTAGACTCTGAAAGCCAGAAGTCAGAACTTAAGGGGAAAAATAAGAGAGACAACATGAAAGAGGACTTAAATTCTTCATCAGGTGAACTCTAGAGTCACACACACACTCACATACGCACACATACAACACGCCAACACACTCACACACGCTCACACACACCCATATGACACACACAGATATGCACACGAGACACACTGTGCCTCTTCCCTGCCAGGGCCACTGTGTAGAGTTGTGATAGTTGTGTGTTGCCCCTGGCAACCCTGTGCCTGGCCCCTCAGACCTGCTGCCCCCTACTCGCACCACCTGAGGATCCCTTTAGTGTGTGTAGATGTCACTACTCAGCCCTGTAGCCAGGACTAAGAAAACTGCTACTAGAAACAACACCCAATGCCAACACCATGATTTCTTTTCATGGGAACCTACCTGGCTTTGTGAGGAGTCAGAACATATCATAATAGCAATAATCCCAGGAGCTCCCATTGCCAAGAGATCAGATTCTGAATGGACTGACTGTTCTCGGGCTGACGACTGCCTCGAAGCAGAGCTTGCCATTCAACAGAAATGTGCCCCTGAATAAGTAGCCCACTCAGTGGAGGGGACAACCTGGGAAGACAACAGCTCCAGTGCTCTCCAAATGAAAGTAGGCCCATGATCACTTTTACCATTTTTCAGTCAACTGAGATGAGTAAATAAACCAAGGACTTCTGACAGGGGATGGGTGCCACTTCATATCTAGATGGCCTGAGCGTTTAGGGCCCCATCTCACTGTTCTCTTACTGACCTCAGTGTCAGAACCTGGAATGCATCCACCTGTACAGACAGGCTCCACACCACACAGGACGAGAAGCAACATTGCTCAGCATCTTAGAGTACAGGTTTTGCAGCTTACAGACTTGTGTGTGAATTCTGATCCATTGCTCACAGGGAAAGTGAACTTTCACTCCTTCAGACACTGCCAATGGGGAATGTGCAGTCTTGTGGTGGGAGGGACTGAGCAAATATCCTTTGCATCCACAAGAGGACGTAGGTTACAAGTAGGGATTCTGGAGTTGGACAGGCCCAGGCTCTAATCCCTGCCCTGTCACTTACTATTTAAGATCTGTTGCTAAGATTTGTTTCCTCAACTGTACAATAGGGCTGCACAAAGCAGCACTGAATTCAGAGGTTGCTTGTAAGTATTAAATAAAATAATCTTGGTAAAGTATTTGGCACACAGTAAGTCCTCAGTAAATACTATGAAGGCAAAAAAAAATGGCATTCAATTAAATGAACCACTTTTTCTAAATGCTACCAATTAGAACCTAAACTGATTTTTTCCTTTCAGTTAGTTGTTTGTTTGTCTTTACCAAATTTGGTCTTCGATTCACATGATTTAAGTATGTACCATAGGCCTGACCATTTGACACATTTAACACATGGAATCTCCCATAATCTTTACTATGGTTTTTTATCTGTGAGATAGCATTATTATTCTCATTTCATACTTGGGGAAACTGAGGCTCAGGGAGGCTATATGACTTATCAAATGGATTTAGTAGATATATTTGAACGCAGGGACCCTAACTCCTATTGAAATTTCTTGGGAGCCTGACTCATGCTCCAATAGCCAAATAGGAACAAAAACATCATTTTTAAAATGACCCAATAAAGCAAAATAAAAGGGCATCTGGTAAACTGCATTGGAGACACAAAATGGGACTTCCTACTCCCTCTCTAAATCCAGACCTTGGATGTCAGCTGTAGCATGTACTGGATTTCCAGGTAGCCCCTAAGCTTATACATCCAGGCATACTCCTCACACTCACAGCCAACCCCAGAAGAAAGCAGCCAAAGGAGGTTGGTTATTTCCCCCAGGCCTCTGTGCTCTCCACCTAGAAATAGGAAACAAGAGTCAGGGGCTGGGAATGGTTGCTGCAAAATCGGCAAGAAATGGAACCTGATCAAGGACCTTTGTCAATGAGTTCATCTACTAGCAAAAAAGATGGCCTAGGTTCTCATCAACCAAATTAGCCACTCCTCTCCAAGAGTCGAAAGGGTGTGTGAGTTAGCAAGCAGAGAAAGCAACTGGGCAAGTCCAGCCATGCAAACCTGTTGGTTAAGCCAGGAGAGGTGAATAAGGATCCTTCTAATTATTCCAATTCCAAACTGCATTTCATGTCATTGAGTCTGCCTATCATAGAGGTGTATGTATCCTTCTCAACAGATAGATACACTACTTCTTTATTTCGATTTGTACAGCTTTCAGTGCAGCTGTCAAAGAAAATAATGCCCACACTTGGTTGATCCATCCCATGGGTATGCTATCAGACTCTTGAATAAATTTCCAAAGAAAAGGAAGGGAAAGGATTACTTAGAAACATATGCAAAAGTGATTTTATTTTCCTGACCCACCAGTTGGGAGTCCAGGTATCTTAGAAACTTGGGAGCTAGATTCATAACTTCAAATTATGTACCTTTCAGTATGGTTGAAGAGTGTGGACTTCGGTGTTAGAGAAATCTGGGTTTGAATTCTAACTCTACCACTTTGCTCTGCAGTCATTCTTTCTGGCTGGTTAGAATTTGAAATCCCGCCCAATGTTTGGAAAATCCCCTTCTTTAAATGGGTCTTCATGGGAGGTAAGGCCTACATCCAACTATGGAAACCAGATTCCATCTCTCCAGCCTGCCTTGCAGCTGATCTGTGACCAGCAGGTCTGAGATCTGTCAAGAAGATGAGCCCAGGCAAGATGCACCATTGGGAGCTACTGACACTAAGAAGCATCACTAGCAGTGATGGCCAGTGCAGCAAGATCGAGTCCCCAGTGATCAGTAGCAGTGTACAGGGTCTGGTATCAGTGGCCTGGGAGTTGGTGGTGTCAGGGGTTAAGGTAATGTAGTCTTAATCCAGCAGACGCAAGGACATGATTGCAGACCTTGATTCTGGCTATGCAGCCCTTGAGCCTGGTACTCCAAACCTCCCGACAATTTTGTCAGTTACCTAATATCCTCTAACTACATTTTCTCTTCCTTTACCTTAGCGAAGTTTATTTCTGTTGCTTGCAACCAAGAACCTTGTATGATACATTGTTTAACCTTGGGTAAATTAGCTTTCTAAGCCTTAGGATCTTCCTTTATATACCAAATAAAATAGTGTCTATATCTTAAGGCTAATACAAGGACTAATTGATTAGCTGAGATAATGTATAGGAAGAGCTTAGCATGATACCAGGCACATAAATACCAATATATGTTAGCTATGTAGGGATGTTCCTTTAAAGAACAGCTTGAAGAAACCCATTTCAGAGAAATGGAGGCAATACACAATTTTACCAGCAATCCTTCATTAGGGAGAGATTACCAGGCTGACATTCAAGAACAAATGGTTATTGGCCCAGTGCCATATGGAATGAGCCTTGTATTTATACTTATGGGGAAATTTCAAAAACTTTTATTTCAATCCTTCTAGGTGCCAGGAATATGCTTCTTTCAAGTAGTATATACATATAAATATATATTATTTTTTATAAAGCATTTCAGTTTTACACATATATTTCCAAATAGGTAAAAACAATGCATTAGCTAAAATTGCTTTCTGCTGCATGCAACAGTAAACAGTGGCTTCAACCACAAGCATTTGCTTCTTTCATAGGTAAAGCAGTCAGAAGGAAGACTGCCTACGGTGGCACAGTTGTCCAACAATGTTGCCAAGGATTTAACATCTTTTTATCCTCTACTTCACTGTCCTTAAAGTGATAGCATCATGGTCCTTGCCTCAGGGTCACAATAAGGCTGCTCCACCAACAGAAATCAAATCCATCTGCATTTTGGGTAGGTAGAAGGTGGAAAGAACTAAATACCAACGAACCCTGCTTTCTGGGTATACTTCTTTTACAAGCTTCCCCTGAAGATCCATCCAGACACTTTCACTTAGGGCTCATTGGATCACACATGCACACCTAACCAAATCTTTGAACACTTTTGGGGAAATGAGTAGTGGATGGGAACTGTGTCCCACAACCCTACAGTATTTGCCATGGATAGTAATATGGTCAAAGCTGCACTGTGTGAACATTCAAATGTGGCTTAAGGAGAGAAGACTTGGGGCCTCCATTTATAACAAAGAAGGCTGAAGACCATGCATGTGGGATTATAATAAGAATGATGGTAACATAATGATAGTTGGTAATAACTAATATTATTGGAACTTAACTGACACACCAGACACTGTTCAAAGAACATATACATTACCTCATTTAATCCTACAACAACCTTATGATGTAAGTACTATTATTACCCCTGTTTTACCTATGAGAAACCAAAGCAAAAAGAAATTACATGGCTGGCTTAAGGTCCCTCAGTGAATTAGTGCTCAAGATGTAATTCAAACAGGAAGCAGAAAGTCTAATCCAGGAAGGGCTCCTGAGACCATATGAAGGGGATCTTTTGCTTCTTTTACTTTCTGTTTATAATAAATCTTTTCTCTGCAAGCCAAAGAATGTTTAGCCAGTGTGTGCCTGTGTCTTAAATGTACAAACTCATGGTAATTAAAAGTATCAGAACAAGACTCTTAGTCCATCCATTAGCACATTTAGCACAGACTACATCTTAATTGGGATTAGTTATCTTAAAAGGTGGTCCAGGGTGGCTGTACATTTTCCTTGAATGTAAATGTACTACTGCTCTTTAGTAATGTTCTACCTATAGAGCTGCTACACATACAGGTATCAGAGCATCTTAGAGCATAGCAGATACAGAGAAGGGGCCAGAGTGGAGGCATCATCTCTTCACTCCCAGAAGAAACCATCCACATGCCCTAGGGAGCGAAAACTCCCATGAAACATCATCAGCTTCAGCAAATTTGGATATAAGCTCAACTCTCATTGGTTTAAAACAATGTTTTTCAATCTTTCTTTCATTTTTACCCTTCTAAGGAGATTTTTGGACATTTTTTTCTTACTGCCCTGCCATGACATTTTAATTTCACAGATAAACTATATATCTCTTTATGAACTGTGGGCCTTTGGAGGGCCACACCATTGTAATATCTAAAAATTTTTCTTCCCTCAAGAACTAATTTTTTGTCTTATTAGGGCGATATTATGCTTGTTGAGAAGACGGATTGATTTGTGACTTTAAAAGTCATTATAACAAATGCCGCTTGGGCTATACTAAATGCCGCTTGGGCTATACCAAAATCCTAGTAATGATCAAGGTCTCCTAAAAATAAAAAAATAAATTAAAGCCTTGCTGTACTCAATTTAGTTGCCTTTATTGCTATCCATCAAATATGTCCAGCTTTCTACTTTTGGAGCAATGGTAAGATTGCACAACCCTCAACCTATATGGTTTGGTAGGGGCCATGTGACGTTTTCAATCCAATAACTTGTGAATCAAAGGGTCACCTATCTCTTCTAGGACAGATTTTCTAATTCCAGTTCAAAACCTAGAGCTCTCTTTTGCTCTGTCAAGTGATAAGCAGCATTCAATCTGGTGGCTGCTTTGTCAGCCTTGGTTCCAGAGTGAGAAGATATGGAGCAGAGTTCCCAGCTAAACTGCAATATGCAAGAAATAAACTACAAATAAAGATTTGAGGGTGTCTTGACACTACAGCACAACCTAGACTACACCGGGTTGTTTATTTATTCATTTAAATGAATGAGAACCCACTATGTGCTAGGCGTTGGCCTAGGTAATCATGATATAGCAGGAAACTAGACATATCCTTGCCCTCATAGAACTTATAGTCTAATGGAGGAATCTAGTGGAATCAAATCCAGCAACTCTTCAGCCCAGAAAAGAAGGGACATACCATGGAAATTGATTGTTCTCCTGAAGACACAGCTAAAATTAGGAAATTCCATCTGATGAATTATTCTCAACTCTTTTCTCCAAGAGGAGGCCAAGTCAAGAGGACATCAGCGCCTCTACCCCTCTCTCAGGACACTAAAGGAAAGTTAGTCCTATCCTTTGAATTTTGAGGATAAATGATTTGAGAGGATTACAGGAGGGAATCCTTGGAGGAAGAGCAGGATTTAGCAAAGTGCGAAGGTGTGGGGCCTTCCAGGTTGTAGGAACCTAAAGCCACAGAGCTGTGAAAGTGTAGATACTTTTCACACAAACCAAATGGACCACAGAGATACCACGTTCACAGTATGAACAAATTCCTCAGAACATCTCCTCGGGCTCCTGAAAAAGTGATTTTGTGTTGCCTGAGACCCCATATTACTCAAAGAGAGATGCCCATTTCCCACAGGATGAAGCTCATTCTTCCTTGAGAGGAATCCTGAGCAGATACACAAGTAATTAAACTGAAATAGACCATTTTAACCCCCCACTGCAGTTCAAACACCCCAGCCATCAAAGCTGGCCAGCCAAAACCAGCTGCTTAAGATCATCCTTTGAGGTTCAATGAACTAGGGCTTTGTTTGACCAGGAGTGAGAAAGGATTTCAAAGACAAGGGCTTTCCTTGGGAAATGAGTTCCTGATGACCTCCTCGAATTACATGCTTGTTTCTCAGAATGCTGTTAGCCCCTAATCCTCTTTCCCTCCAGTGTGAATCTTTCCTAAATCTCTCAGCCAGACACGGTTTGACAAAAATATTGGCCACATCTCCCCCACCTATAACAACATTTTGCTAATTACCACTGGGCTGTGTAATAGAAAATGAACAAGAGATAAGTTTTTCTCCATTTCTGGCTCTGTAAATTCTATATTACTTCCTTCTGGGTCTTTATATAATGCTTTAATTTCAAACACAACAGGATGCCAGATTTCAAGCTTTGTGATTATATCACTTTCAGATATCAGCCTCATCACCACTGTCTATTTTAATGGTACCATCTACAACTATTTCTGAAAAAAAAATTTTTTTTGAGGTACCAGCCAGCGTTTGAACCCACGACCTTGTATGTGAGAAGTCAGTGCTAAACCACTGGGCTACACTGGCTCTCCTGAGTTGGTTTTTTTCATGTTTTGTTTTGTTTTGTTTTGTTTTAGTAGGTGATGGGGATTGAACCTGGGACCCTATACATGGGAAGCAGGCACTCCACTTGAGCTACACCTGCTCCCCTCTGAAGATTTTTAATACTTTTGTAATTCTGTTTGGATTTTTAAGCTGAAAACAACACATGTATTTGTTTTTTTAAATATCATGTGCTGTTTTTTTTTCCTGTAAAGTTGCATAAGATCATAAATTTTTTTTAAAAAAAGGATGCTTACCATAAATTCAGATGTCAGATTTTGACCAAGCAGTATTGCTTAAAATTTTATAAGAAGGCACTCTACCCTAAGGAATTAATATCATAATATCAGAAGAAAAAGGAATAAGAACTAAATGTGAATTTACTTCCTAGAAGCAAATACACTGAAACTCAAACATCAACTATTTTGAGAGTGCTCATAATAAACTGTTGTTTTTCAAAAAAAAGAAAAAAGGCTTACCTAGAAAAGAGGATTAGGAGTAAGAATTCTATTTTCTGATATTAGCTAGTTGGATGACCTCTGGAAAGTAACTTGGCACACTTATTGTCCATCAGGTATTGTAAGAAGCATTTTTCATCAATTAACTCATTTATTTTCCATGTCACAACCTCTGAGGTAAGTATTATTATTATCCCCATTGGAGAGATAAATAATCTGGTACACAGAGAGGTTAAATAACTTACCCAAAGTCAGAAGTTTCCCAAGTTAGCTCTTGTCCTTCACTCTTGCATCGCTAGATTTAGGCTTAGCATTTGAAACTTTCAAAACCTTTAGTTTTAAAGCTATACCCTACTGCTTCATTTCTAAAATTATGTCTTAATTCTAGCAATGACTTTATATTTTATGTTTTGTTTTCTTTTGAGACTGCTTTTTAAAAAAAGATCTCAATCCAATCACTTGGATGAAATCTTTGGCTTAGAATAATATTTTAAGGGAAATTTAAAGATGAGGAAGGAAGAAAACGCTGATGCTTCTTTCTTGAGTATGAGGCCATAAAAGAGTAACTTTTTGCTCTATGCAATGTCTTACTGACTTTTCTCAAGGGAATTGGGGCATCATCAATCCAGTGAAAAAAGCATGAAGAGATGAAAACCAACTGGAATATGTTGTCACACTAGTATTTATTCTTTGCTTTGTATTATTTTTATTTTCAAATAGTCCCATCAAACCAAGAATGATCTGGGACCCAACATATATCACTTCCATATTAAAACTTTCAAACCAGAAAACCAGCATGGCAGGATGGCTCAGCCCTTGAATGCTGGAGGTAGATGCCCGGTTTAAAATCTGCCTCTGCTATTTTTCCCTGAGTGTGAGAATGCCACTTAACGTCTCTGTGTCTCACTGTACTTATGTATAAAGCAGGGCCAATAGCACCTTCCTCCCAGGATAGCTCTCAGATTAGCACACCAATGGATACCTAAAAAGCAATATATAATAGGTCTTATTCTAATTATTTAATTATTGTGGAAACCCATGGTAACTAAATTACCAACTTCTATCTTTCAGTCAATCTTTTCTCTCATTAACTCCGCACACTCAAGAAAACGAATGAAGAACTATCTTGATTATTTTCCAAGAATCAGGCTAATTATTCCAAGTGCCTTAAAAGGAATAGATCTGGTAATCCTCCCTCCAACCTCACCAGGTAGGTACTATTGTTAGATCCATTTTTATGACTGAATCAGAAAGAGGTTAAGAAATCTACCCAAGGTCACTATAACAGTTAATGATAGAGCTGGGTTCCAAATACAAGGCCTTGTCCCAGAGGCCAAGTTCTATCCCTCTTTGATCTACCCGCTCTCAGCAAGCTCATGGGGGACCATTGTTCATGAGGAAGACGTTGCCTGGCATGGGAACTCACACATTCACACACACACACAAACACACACACCGACGGGCTGTTTTGTTTCTCTGAAATCATAGCCCCTGGTTTACTCTGCTCTCTTCCCCCCACTCAGGACCTTTAAATGAGCTGCTCCACCTGCCAGGAGCACGTCTGTCCAAAATACCCCTTCAAATGGATAACACTACCCTTCCCTCAAGACTGGCCTCTTAAAGCACCTCCTCTTCTCAGGTGCTTACTCAGCAGGCCATTCGTGCCTCCCCTAAGACTCCTTGCTGATGGCCAGTGTGTCACTCCATTGTAACCGCTGCACTGTTTGCCAGAGCCCCTTCCTGGGCTGTGACCTCCATGAGGGCAGGAGCTGGGCCTTGTTAATCTTGATGCCAATCACCATAGAACTGGGGGCTCAGAGTAGGTACTTAATAAACACGGAAGATACAGAATTCATTTATTCAGCTCTTTACTGAACACCTATTAGGCATCTAGCCTTGTGTTAGGTCCTGGGAATACATTGGTGAACAAGACACAGACAGACAGACTAGTAGGGAAAGTTTAGAAAATTGATTAAGACTGTGCATTTTAAAGCCAGATTGCTTAGGCTCAAATCCAAGAACTGCCACTTTTGAGTTTTGTGAGCTTGGGTTAGTTATTTGACTTCTATGTTCCTCCATTTCCTTAATTATAAAATGGGGCTATGCATATAAAAATATCTAGCTTATAGTGTTGCTTTGAGGGCTGAAAGAGTTAACTCATGTAAAGTTCTCAGGACTGGGCCAGGCCTCTGGTAAACGCTCAGAAGGAAGGTCATCTCCTGTTATGGGTACCTGTCTTGGAGCTTATAGGCTGGGAGTGCGGTGGGGAGGATACAGCTACATACTGTCTTCAACTAAAATACAATGGGCTAAGGAGATATTTGGTTAATTGGTCTAAAATTCCCATTTTTGAAGGTTAAACAAAAAAGGTTAAAAGAGGCCATGTTATGTGGCTCAAATTAAAATGCTCAGAGAACATAGAGAAGGGAGCAACTAATTTTGTTTAGAGAAATAAATACAAGGTTTGCAAAGAAGCTGGACACGGTTTAATGGAGCCCTGCAGGGTAAGTAGGCAGGCACTGGGCAGAGAAAGGGGGAAATGATATTTAAAGCAGAATGACAGCAATGAACAAAGGCAGGGGACATGAGAACGTGTGACCAAAAGACTCTATGGTCAGAACCCAGAATCCCTGGGGGGATACCAGAATTAAGACTAGAAAGGTACTTGGAGCCAGATTAGAGCTATCATACTAAGTTTGTTCACATTCTGGCCTCAATGTTATAAAAGGTATTAGTAATCTTTAAAAAGTTAAAAAGGCATTATGGCACAAGGAAAAGAATACACATGGGTTTTGGTGCCAGGTAGACATGATTTGAATCCCAACTCCAGTGTTTATTGAATGAGTGAACTTAGCCAAATAACATAATCTCCATGAGCCTCAATTTCCTTATCTGTTAAATGGGTTCAATAGGATTTACCTTGCAGGATGGCTGTAAAGATTAGAGATGATGTACATAAAGCACTTAGCTGATCATCTAGCACGTTAGTGGTTTTTGATTAAGAGTAGCCCTTATTGATATTGTTATTAATGTCATTGAAGACTCAGTTCCTTATAGGAATAGATTCACTGGCAATAGACAGGAGCTAGTAACACTAATTATAGTAAATACAAGCAATTAAAGGCAAATACCATGATTCTTCAACCAGAATACTTTTAAAAGATTAAGGACCAAAATTTAACTACACCAACCAATATTTGCATAGCAAGTCTCCATTTTTGAAGCACTTTCATATGGATTATTCCATCTGCTCTTCACAACAAATTTATGAGAGGAGTTGATACTATTGTCCCTATTTTGGGGAAGAAAGAATTCAGAGAAGAACTTGCTCAAGGTCCCATTCATGGCAGGTGGTAGAATTGGGAGACTTGATATGATTGAAAGTGTAGACCATGTCTTTAAATTATCCCTTAAGAAAACAAAAACAGATTTGTTTTGAAGTCTTAAGGCATTGTTACATGGTGGTTTCAGTGAAGAATGATAATGTAAGAAGAGATATACAACAAAACAGTTTTGGTGTGTAATCCTCTCATATTTTACAATAAAGAAAATTTAGAAAAGATGAATTAAATAATTCTCCTGTAGTCATTTTGAAAAGTCATGGCCATGCTTCTAGTTAAAGATGTTGGAATTAACATATGCTTTACATTACTATCCCATCCCCAAAACCCACTAAAAAGACAGTAATGGGATTGTTTTTAAAGGCATTAACCCATAAAGACAAAAAGAATCAGGAAGAAAACAACAACATTGTGGAAGATGGAAAGCAGATGGTTGAGGGGTAACTTGCTTAGCAGACCCAGAAAAGCTGATATTTAAGTTGACAGTAGGGGAAGCCCAGAAGCAGCCTGATTTACAGTGCAAAACCCCAAAAAGGCTCAGAAATTGGCAGCAAGAATTTCCTCTGAAAGTGGGGATGCAGCCGAGGCTGATATAGGATTTGATATAGTCTGTTTAAGAAGCAGGCCCCCCACCTTCCTGGCAGAAAACTGAAGCCTTACTCCCTGGAAAGACTCTAAACAGAGGGACAACAGGCGCCAATGAAGGCAGGTGTACCATACTGAAATCAGGGAGATTTGCTAAAAGTATAGATTCTGAATGTGAGATTCTCACCTCCCTGCCCCACCTTGACTCTCAGAACATTAGCTGCCAAACCTAGATCCCCTAGGCTGAAGATTGACCTATTCTTCTCTGAAGACTCTGACCAGCCCAAGAATAAAATCCTGAAGCTATTGATAGTTAGAGGATATTGATATCCTCTAACAAAATATCCTGGCAAGATCACCTCAGTGATACCCAGTAGTGAGCCAGTCCTGTCCATACACACAGAACTTTCTTCAGTTGCCTTGTGCTCCTCTTTTAGGGTTGCCAGATATAGCAAATAAAATTGCAGTGTTTGTGATATTTTTATACTAAGAAATATTCTTTATCTGAAATTCAAATTATCTGGTATATCTGCATCTTATTTGGCAATCCTCTCCTCTCTTAAATAAAAATGGGCATACAAGATTCACCAAACATTTGAGAAAAGCCTCAACATAATGACAGTGAGTAAAACATACGACTGAAGATAAAGGAACTTAAAATAAAGACAGAAAATGCAAAGAAAAAAGTAATTTCAAAAATAGTGTCACTTACTTTTCAAAATATTTTGGAAGGATACTGTACC
>PVKH010026450.1:0-13206 GCA_004027955.1 Chaetophractus vellerosus
TCTGATGAAGGTCCTTGATGAGTTCCCCAGGAGACACTGGCTGTCTGCAGTAGAGATGGGACTTCTCTCTCTGAAGGCTGAAATCACTTCTCTTTCTAAGGCCTTTAACTGATTGGATGAGACATCACTCATTGCTGATGGCAATCTCCTCACCTGACTGTAGATGTAATCAGCCATCTACGCAATCAACTCACTGATGATTAAAGTCCATGAAATGCCTTTCTATTACAATTAGCCCAGTGCTTGCTCGACCAAACAGCTGGACAACATTACCTGGCTGAGTTGACACATTAGCCTAACCATCACAGTCACAAAACAAGTCTCAGTAAATTCAAAACTATTGAAATCCTGCGAATATTCTCACTGTCTTGATTTTGTGATAATTAGGGTAGGCTAATCATTCGCTGCATTAGAAACCATGCATGTGTCCCCAGACATAGTTTTTCTCCCTAGGTCTGGTTTTTAGAATGCTGGTGATATACTAAGCCTGGTTTATTATACGACCATCCTGTATGGGAAAAGATTGTACTTTGGTCAACCTTAAGAGATATAGCAGGGGGACAGATGTGGCTCAAAGGGTTGGGCATCCATCTCCTATATGGAGGGAACTGGGTTCAATCCCCGGGACCTCCCGGTAAAAGTTTAAAAAAGATAAATATAGAAGGTGTGCAGGCCACCAGGCCCTGTGCATGGGTGCGTCACCAGGACCCACGAATGGGTGAGCCCCCCAGGCCCTGTGTGTGGGTGAGCTGCCAGGCCCCACAAGTAGGTGAGCCATTAGGCCCCGTGCGCAGGTATGGTGTCAGGCCCTGTGAGTGAGTGAGCCCCCAGGGCCCTGCACATGGGTGCATCATCAGGCCCTGTGAGCGGGTGTGCTGCCAGGCCCTGTGAGCCACGTAGCAAGATGATGACGTAACAGGAGAGTGACACAAGGGAGAGCCAAGACAAGACGTGCCGAAAAACCAGGAACTAAGGTGACGCAGGTGGTAGGACGCCTCTCTCCCACATCAGAGTTTCTGAGGATCGAATCCCAGTGAAGACAGGAGGAGAAGGATGAGAAGAGAGGGCAGGAAATGGATACAGAAAGTTACCCAGCAAATGGACACAAAAACAGCAAAAACGAGGATGGGGGGTAAAAATGGATAAAAGTAAATAAATAAATCCTTAAAAAAAACCAGAACTATTGAAATCATACAATGTATCTTCTACAACAAAAATGGAATGAAACTAGAAATCAATAACAGAGGGAGAAAGGGAAAATTCACAAATATGTGAAAATTTAATAACTTACTCTTAAACAACCAATGAGTTGAAGTGGAAATCACAAGGGAAATTAGGAAATATCTTGTGGTGAATGAAAATGAAAATACAACATACCAAAACTTATGGGATGCAGCAAAGGCAGTGGTGAGCTAGAAACTTATAGCGCAGAATGCTTACATTAAGAAAGGAGAAAGACTTCAAATCAGAGACTTAAACTCACAACTGGAAGAACTAGAAAAAGAAGAGCAAACTAAACTTAAAGCAAGCAGAAGGAAGGAAATAAAGATTAGAACAGAGATAAATGAAATAGACACACACACACACCAAAAAACCTAGAGAGCATCAACAAAACCAAAAGTCACTTCTCTGAAAGGTCAATAAAATTGGCAAACTTTTACCTAGACTGAAATAAAAAACAAATCAGAAATGAAAATGGGGACAATACTACCAACCCCACTGAAATAAGTACTCTAAGAGGATATTATGAACTGTATACCAACAGATTAGATAACTGTATACCAGCAAATTAGACAATAATGAAATGGAAGAAATTCCTAGAAACATACAAACTATCTACATTAACTCAAGGAAAAACAGAAGTTCTCAAAAAACCAATAACTGGTAAAGAGTTTGAATCAATAATACAAACCTCCAACAAAGAAAAGCCCAAGACCAGATGGCTTCACAGGGAAGCCACACATTCCAAGAAAAATTAAGACCAATCCTTCTCAAACTCTTGCAAAAAAAATTGAAGAGGAGGCAAAACTCCTTAATTCATCCTACAAAGCCAAACTCAACCTCATACTACACAGCCAGATAAAGATACCCCAAGAAAAGAAAATACAGATGAATATCTCTCATGAACATAGATATAAAATTCCTCAACAAAATACTAGCAAACTGAATTCAACAGCATGTTATATGGATTATACACCATGATCAAGTGGGAATTATCACAGATATGCAAGGGTGGTTCAACATAAGGAAATTAGCTAATGTAATATACCACATTAACAGAATGAAGGAGGACCCCCCCCCCCCATATAATCATCTCAATTGATGCAGAAAAGGCATTTGACAAAATTCAGGATCCCTTCTTGATAAAAATATATAAAAAACTAGGAATAGAAGTAAACTCCCTCAACATGATTTAAAGCATATATTAAAAACCCACTGCTAACATCAAACTCAATGGTGAAAGATGGAAAGCTTTTCCTCTAAGATCTTGAACAAGACAAGGAGGCACAATGTCACCATTGTTATTCAACATTGTACTGGAAGTTCTAGCCAGAGCAATTAGGCAAGATAAAGAAATAAAAGACATTCAAATTGGAAAAGAAGTAAAACTTTCCCTATTTGCAGGTAGCATGACCTATATACAGAAAATCCTGAAAAATCCACTTAAAATCTCCTAGAGGTAATAAATGAATTTAGCAAAGTGGTAGGGTGCAATATCAACTTGCAAAAATAAGTAGTGTTTCTAAACACTATCAGTAAATGAAGAGGAAATTAAGTAAAATACCACTTATAATAGCAACTAACAATGAAATAAATAGGAATAAATCTAACCACAATGTAAAGGACTTGTACATGAAAATTATAAAATATAGCTAAAAGAAATCAAAGAAGACCTAAATAAATGGAAGGACATTTCATGTTCATGGATTGGAAGACCGAATAACATTAGGATGTCAATTCTACCCAAACTGATTTACAGATTCAATGCATTCCCAATCAAAATCCCAACAGCCTTTTTTTTTTTTTTTTTTTTTTTGCAGAAAAGGAAAAGCTAATTATCAAATTTACTTGGAAGGGTATGAGACCCCAAATAGCCAAAAATGTCTTTAAAAAGAAGATTGAAGTAAGAGGATTCTCACTTCATGATTTTAAATATTACTTAGCTACAGTAGTAAAAACAGCATGGTACTGGCATAAAGACAGACAGATTGACTAATGGAAATGAACCAAGAACTCAGGAATAGACCCTCACATCTACAGTTGTATTAGTCAGCCAAAAGGGGTGCTGATGCAAAATACCAGAAATTGGTTGGTTTTAATAAAGGGTATATATTTGGGGTAGAAATCCATAGTTACCAGGCCATAAAGCATAAGTTTCTTCCCTCACCAAAGTCCATTGTCACGTGTTGGAGCAAGACAGCTGCCGATGTTTCCCAGGGTTCAGGCTCCTTGGGTTCCTCTCTTCCAGGGGCTCTGTTTCTCTCTGAGTGCAGCTCCTCTGTTTCCTCCACAAGATCAGCTGTAGACTATGAGGCTCTCTAGGCTTTGCCTCTCTCTACAAGGCTAGCTATAGACTCTCAGGGGAACGGCTCATCTCTTTTCCAGGAGCCTTCTCTCCTCTTCACGACCAAGCTCTCTTACTTCCCAGGGCTCCAGCTCAAGACTCCAACATCAGTACTCTAACTCAAAACCCTTGCCATATCTTTTTATCTTTGAGAACCCACCCACCAAGGGGTGGGGCTCAATGCCCTACTGACATGGCCCAGTCAACACCCTAATCATAACTTAATCATGCCCAGATGAACAGACCAGTTTACAAGCATAATCCAATATCTATTTTTGGAATTCATAACTATATCAAACTGTCAAACTGCTACAACAGTCAAGTGGTTTTTGACAATAGACTGTTCTGGCCAATCCTCCCCAGAAGGGCCAGAACAGTCTATTCAACAAATGGTGCTGAGAGAACTGGATATACATATCTCACACCTTATACAAAAATTACAACCATAAAACTCCTAGAAGAAAATGTAGGAAAACGTCTTCAAGATCTTGTGGTAGGCAGTAGTTTCTTAAACCTTACACTCAAAGCACAAGCAATAAGAGTAAAGAGATAAATGGGACCTCCTCAAAATTAAACACTTTTATTCTTCAAAAGACTGTCAAGAAAGTAAAAAGGCAGCCTACTCAATATTTGGAAACCACATATCCGATAAAGGTTTGATATCCATGTTATATGAAGAGATCATACAACTCAATGATAAAAAGATAAGCAACCCAGTTAAAAAATGGTTAAGAGATTTGAATAGATATTTTTCCAAAGAGGAAATACAAATGGCCAAAAAGCACATGAAAAAAATTGCTCAACATCACTAGCTATTAGGGAAATGCAGATCAAAACGACAATGAGATATGATTTCACGTCTTATAGAATGGCCATTATTTAAAAAAATAAAACAAAAAACACAGAAAACTACAAGTGCTGGAAAGGATATGGAGAAACAGGAATACCCCTTCACTGCTGGTGGGAATGCAGAATGGTGCAGCATCTGTGGAAGACAGTTTGCCAGTACTTCAAGAAGCTGAATACAGATATTCCGTATGATCCAGCAATCCCATTATTAGGAATATATTCAGAAGACCTGAAAGCAAGGATGTGAACTGACATTTGCACACTGATGTTCATAGCAGCATTACTCATAATTGCTCAAATATAGAACCAGCCAAGTATCCATCAACTAATGAATGGATAAGCAAAATGTATATACACACAATAGAACACTATTCAGCTGTAAGAAGAAATGAAATCGGGATACATATACCAACATGGATGAACCTAGAGGAGGGGTTCTTAAACAGGGGTCCACAGACCCCCCAAGGGGTCCATGGAAAGATTTTAGGGGGTCCATGAGCTTGAATTGAAAAATTAAAAAAAAAAACATTATTCTTGTGGGGACGTGTTGGTGTAGGTGTGATATATTTATTAAATAATACACAGTATAGCGTGGACTTAGCAAGGGGTCCGTGGTTTTCACTTAACTGGCAAAGCGATCCATGGAACAAAAAAGCTTACAAGCCCCAGACCTAGAGGATATTATGCTGAGTGAAATAAGCCAGACATAAAAAGACAATTATTGCATTGTCTCACTAATATAAACTAAATGCAATGAGTAAACTCACATAGGCAAACTCTAGAGTACAGATTACTATAAAATAGAAGGTGGATTTAGACTTGGAGATGACGCTTAATGGATGTAGCATTGTTAATAAGGTTAATTGTAGAAGTGTGGAAATGAATAGAGTTGAGAGTAACATTAAAATGAGTATAACTAACACTGCTGATTTATAAATGTGATCGTGGCTGAAAGGGGTAATCTGCGGAAGTAAATGTCAATTGAAAAGAACCTAGAAAATAATCAGGGGCTGTATAACAGTGATTTTGGTGGTGGACGAAGATTGGGGTTAATAGTATTCATATAAAAATGCTCTTCTTTTACAAAGTGCTAAAAATATGGTGATAAACAGGAAAAGTACAACTAAGGTAACCTATGGATGATAATTAACAGTAATATTGTAATTTGCAATTTGCAGCAATGGAAGGAAGATTTTTTTCAATAGTAAGGGACAACAGTAGGGTGATATAAGGGGGTATGAGATTTTTCGTTTTGGAGTAATGAAAACGTTCTAAAATTGACTGAGGTGATGACAGCATAACTCTGATGAAAGTGAGAGCCAGCGAGTGTATGCTTTGAACACACTGTACAAAGCATGGGACCGTATAACAGGGAATCCAGTGGTGGATGATGGACTGTGGTTAACAGGACAAATAGGAGAATATTTTCTCCTGAACAATAACAAATATCTAATACTAATATAGGGTGTTAATAATTGGGTTGGGGAAAAATACACCAAATGTAAGATATGGGCTATAGGTTAGCAGTAATATTTTTAAAATAAATCAATTTTATTGATATATATTAATAAAGCATAAATCCATCCAAAGTGCACAATCAGTGGTATTTGGTGTAATCACATAGTTATGAATTCATCACTTCAATCATTCTTAGAGCACCTTCATTATTCCAATAATAATAATAAGCAAAAAACAAACAAACAAAACTCATTGCCTCTTCATCTTTTTATGCTTCCCCTGCCATACATAGATGCTATTCTTTTTCCTTCTCTCTAGTATATTAGTACTTACATATTTTTAAAAGTCTTATATATGCAATATCATCCATATTTATGTTTTACATAAGGTTTCACTATCTTATACAGTGCCATGTTAGTTTTCAGCTTTCCTTCTAGTAATATACATGACCTTCGACTTTGCCTTTTAACCACTGCTATACCCATAAAATAGCCCTGCCAGTTACAAACACCATGATGTTTCACCATTTCTATTCATTTCCAAAGCTTTACGAACACCTTTTTACCAATTCTGCACAGATTAACCCTCAGCTTTCCATTCTCTACCCTCTTTCAATTTTCTGGTGACCTATATTCTAATTATTAACTCCATGAATTTACATTATTTATTTAGTTCATAAATAGCACAGACAGTATTTGTCCTTTGTGTCTGGCTTACTTCACTCAATATAATGTCTTCCAGGTTCATCCATGTTGTCATATGCGTCACGACTTCATTTCTTCTTACCGCTGCATAATATTCCATCATGTGTATACACCACAATTTGTTCACCCATTTATCAGTTGACGGACACCTGGGTTGTTTCCAACTTTTGGCTATCGTGAATGACGCTGCTATGAACATCAGTGTGCAGATGTCTGTTTGTGTCTCTGCTCTCAGTTCTTCTGGTTTTATACCTAGTAATGGTATTTGCCTGGTCACATGGCTTTTCTATTTAGGTCCTTGATCCATTTTGAGTTAATTTTTATATAAGGTGTGAGATAGAGATCCTCTTCCTTTCTTTCAGATATGGATATCCAGTTCTCTCAGCACCAATTTTTGAATAGACTGCTCTGGCCCAGCTGGGTGGGCTTGACAGCCTTGTCAAAAATCACTTGACTGTAGATATGAGGGTCTGTTTCTAAGTTCTTGGTTCGGTTCCATTGGCCAATCTGTCTTTACACCATGCTGTTTTTTACTACTGTAGCTAAGTAATATGCTTTAAAGTCCAGAAGTGAGAATCCTCAAACTTCATTCTTCTTTTTTTTAAAGACATTTTTGGCTATTTGGGGTCCTTTACCCTTCCAAATAAATTTGACAATTGGTTTTTCCGTTTCTGCAAAAAAGGCTGTTAGGATTTTATTGGGTTTGCATTGTGTATTTTGATGATGCTCTTTCATAGTTTGTAACAAATGTTTCACAACAATGCAAGTGTTGGTAGTAGGGAGATGTATGAGAGCCTTGTGTGATGATATGCATGTTTGTTTTGTAAATTCACAAATTTTACTATACATTTATACTTTTTTATATTCATATATGAATTATACACTTCAATAACATTTTATTTTAAAAAAACAATGAGATATTATTTCATACCCACTAAATGGCTCTATTGGGAAAAAAACAGAAAATTACAAGTGTTAGAAAGGATGTGGAGAAATAGGCACACTCATTCCTTGTTGGTACGAATATAAAATGGTATAGATGCTGTGGAAGACAGTTTGGTAGTTCCTCAGAAAGTAAAGTATAGAATTACCATATGACCCAGCAATCTCGCTACCAGGTATTTACCCCAAAGAATTGAAAGCAGGCACTATACAGATATTTGCACACTGATATTCATAGTGCCATCATTCACAATTGCCAAAAGATGGAAGCAACCCAGGTGCTCATCAACTGAGGAATGGATAAACAAAATGTGGTATATATATATGATGGAATATCAGTCATAAAAAGGAATGAAGTTCTGATACCTGTGACAACATGGAGGAACCTTGAAGACATCATGTTGTGTGAAAAAATCCAGAGGCAAAGGACAAACGTTGTGTGATCTCATTGATTTGAAATAATCAGAATAAGCAAACTCATGGAGTTAGGACCCAGCCTATAGGTTACCAGGGGATGGGGTGGGGCTAGGAACTAGGGAGTTAAAACTTAAATTGTATAGTTTCTATTTGGAAGGATGGAAAACTTTTGATATTGGATGGTGGTGATGGTAGCATAACATTGTGAATATAATTAGCAGCACTGAATTATATATTTGAATATGGTTAAAAGTGGGAATTTTAGGTTGTATATATATTACTAGAATAGAAATTTTTTAAAAAATCCATGGGATGGTACAACACAGTGTGTCCTGAGGCAAATCATGGACTATAGTTATTGGTACAATTATAAAAAATGTACTCTCATCAATTTTAACAAATGCCATACTAATACATGGTGTTAATAATAGGGTGGGAGAGGGGAACCCTGTATTTCATGCATGATTTTCCTGTAAACCCATACCTTCTGTAATAAAATAATAATAATAATAAAGTATTAAGCAGAGCACTGTTTCACTTGGTCACAACAATGTGATTACTTAAAAAAAAAATATTTCTCCCCACCTCCTCATTGTTTGCACTTGCTGTGTCTTTAGGAGGCACTGGGAACTGAACCAGGGACCTCTGATGTGGGAGGGAGGTGCCTAAATTGCTTGAGCCACCTCCATTCCCTGCTTTGTTGTGTCTCTCATTATGTTTTTCTTCTTGTGTCTCTTGTTGCATCATCTTGTTGTGTCAGCTTGCCGTGCCTGCCCATCACGCCACCTCCCTGTCTTCTTTAGGAGGCACTGGGAACTGAACCATGGACCTCCCATGTGGCAGGTGGGAGTTCAGTTGCCTGAGCCACATCTGCTTCCCTGTGATTATTTTTTAAGAATTTTACTGACTTGTTTTTGCTGTTGATTTGGGCTACTCATGATTCATTGCTCAGTTGCTCAGGGTCTGCCTAGTATCAAATAACCCCTCAATAAGGTTTCTACACTCCAGAGTAGGTTTAGTGGTTCTCTTTCATTTTAACCACAGTCAAATTCCTCTTCCTATGTTTGAATTTGATTGGGAAGAAAATGGCATACAATGTCCCATAATTTGGTAGAAGACCAACTTCCTTTCTTTTCCACTCTATGCCTGTTCTACAGAGACTTCGGTCCCTGTCTAACCCTGACCTAACTCTTTCTTTGATGTACCACAGTCCCAGACATTACGTGTGCACAAAAAGCAGTTTTCCGAAGATTGCTTTTTATAAACTTCCTTTGACAAATTTCAAAACCAGTTCACAGCCTCAGAAGACCAGCCAGACTCAGAATTTATATGTGAAAAATAGACACCGTTTGAAAAAAAAAGATCATCAGGGAAACCCAAGACCAAAGTTCTTTTGTGCCAGCTGCTCAGAGGGAGATTTTGTGACTTCAATTCTAGCCTCTTGGTGGTAATGATCCTGGGCTATGTGCTGTGACACAGAACAGAGTGGACAGGGGCACTGAAGGAAAAGCAAATGGTAGAGAAATGTCAAGGTACAAAGAAGTGAATTTGGTATATGATATGAACATCAGAAACACAATTCTTTAAATGAAAACCTAAAAATAAGACTTTGGTCAGAAAAATACCTTGAAATAAGAGCATAATAGGTTTTATGACCTGGAGTATGAAGTCCTGGTTTCAAAAATCGCACTGCCACAGAAAGGAAAATCCTGCAGGTATAATAGAAAATCTAAGGTGAGAGTGCTAAGTTCTAGGCAGTTGTCCAGTAATTAGAGAGAGT
This sequence comes from Chaetophractus vellerosus, assembly GCA_004027955.1. Taxonomy (NCBI): domain Eukaryota; kingdom Metazoa; phylum Chordata; class Mammalia; order Cingulata; family Chlamyphoridae; genus Chaetophractus; species Chaetophractus vellerosus. The sequence goes on from PVKH010026450.1 coordinate 9,716, forward strand.
CAGGCTAGGCCGGTGAGAAAGAGCAGAGATCTTAACTCCTATGACCTGAGTTCCAATTCTGTCTCCATCACTCACTAGCTTTGATTTACTTACTTTTGCTAAGCCTTGTTTTCCTCTTCCATAAAATAGGGATCAATTACCACCTACCCGATAAGGTTTTTGAGGTGATGTAACATAGTAAAACACTCAGCCGAGTGTTCGGCACATGGTAAGGACCCACTAAATATCAGCTTATTATAGAAAGCACAACTGGGGTATGTTTTATGCAATTCTATCCTATTAGAGTTTCCCAAACTTGTCCCATCATAACAATTACCTGGGTCATTTGTTAAACATACACATTCCAGAACCTTGCCTGAGACTCACTGAATCAGCACCTATAGGGGACTCTGTTTAATAAGAACTTCGGGGCTCCTGGCATGTTTGGGGAACATAGATAATGTTAGTAAAATTCCATATTCCCTACATGTATGGGTCTCAAATATTAGATCATCTGAGACCTGGTTAAACTACACGGTCCCAGAATTCCCACCTCCCAGTGATTTTGATTTAGTAGGTCTGGGTTGAAGTCCATGAATTTGTGTTTTAAATCCCTGGTGATTCTGGAAAAGAGGGTTCTCAGTCCACAATTTGAGAAACATTGCCCAATTTTTGTCCTACCCCCATTTAGATTAAAAAGAGAACTCTAGGAATGGGCTGTAATCTGGGGGAAAGTGCTCTATAGTTTTGCCTCTGCTACCAATTCAGGGAATATAGTGAATTAGAGGGAACTACTTTTCTTCAACTATTTTTCTTTCTCATACCAGGTTAAAATCGGTCCCTTGTAAGCCAAGCTGTTTGGCTTGAGGTTAAAAGTTACATGCCAGTCTCCTGTCATTTGGTGTATCCATTTAGGGTTTTCATGGTTGTGTTTGTAGAGGCCTTTTTATCAGCTCTGATCAACAAATTCGATTTAGTGCCATGTAGGTACCCGGAAGGTAAGGACTGTGCTTGCTTCACTTATGTGTGATATTGAGCACTTCTGAGGCATTTTTTGATGAGCACAGGACTCAAAAGAATCATGAATAAAAGAGGTAAGAGCTGAGTTGGGCACTGAGGCACTTAATTCATAACAAAGCTTAGTGGCACCTGACTTGCCAGCTACTCCAGTGTCCTTCCTTGTGGTTCTGGATTCACCTAATGGACTGAGATAAAGCAGCAAACAGATCCTTAGAGAAGAGTCAGGTTACACAGACATTATATGTATGGAGTTGGTTGCATGGCATTTGATGAGTCTTGGATAAATGTATAAGCATGTAAGTAGTCAAAAGACTGGTTTACAAAGATGTGTCAGTATGTCTGAGCTGCAAGGTCTTGAGACCTGGAAGAGATACACAACTCGAGCAGAAAACAGCAGGGGGCTTCTCTGCTAATTCTGTGGACCTCAATCATGGACGAAGTAGCAGTTTCACTGGGACATATGTGCAGTCATCTACACAAAAGTAAAAGCCATAACAAATCAGAATTTACAGTAAAGTGCAATGAAAAATGTACCACCAGTTTGGGGAGGCATCTTGCTAACAACTGACATCTTCTGTATGTGACTTAACAAAATGACCACCTTGTGACATTTTGACCTGGGGTTCAGATCATTTTATCAGTGTCTTTTGGAAATAGATTCACCCTATTCTTAAAAGCCAACTTAGAGACTTAGTCTCATTTTTCCAAATACTCAAACCAAAACTCTATAGTTCTTGAAACTCATCTAACATAATTTGGGGAACTTTAATTTCCGCAGTTGTCTCTTTTAATATATGAGATAGGCAATATAAAAACTTGAAATTTACCTCTGATAAGCAGCATCATTTAGAGAGCTTGGGTGAAGGATAAAAATTGGGGAAGCACTAAGGTCTACTACCCAATCTGCTCCTCATTTACTGGAGGAATTCCAACAAGTGACTTTAGCTCCTTTTTCCTGAATTTCTTCCCCCATAGTCTCCAGCCAGTCACTGGATGAGTCATGTTCACACAGCTCTCCTAAAAAATGAAAAATAAGGTATCTTTCCACACCTCCAAGGGGATCATACCTGCTGAATGATAACGAGGGTAAAATAGTTTACATTTAGAATTATATGTGATACTGGAAATGATCAGGATGTGCATTTTCCTATTCTTACACAGGTTCTAGGAACTGCAGTGTATTGACTGAAGGTTTTTGTTTTGTTTTGTTTTGTTTTGTTTGTTTTTTAATGGCAACACCAGTATGCAATAATAAACAGAAAATCTTATTAGAATAATTTCTATCCCCATACACCTGCTCCACATAGTTTAGAGATTAAGGAGGGATTAGTTTGTTTTGTATCATAGGTAGGGAGGCATTAAGAAAAGTAAATGGATCATTTTGAAACAGTCAAAAGTAACCACATCACTAGGGAATTTTAAGTTACCACACAACTCCCCTAATTTACAGAACTCAAACAAGCTTATATACTTTATTTCTTTCCTCCCTATCTTCCATCTATTCCTACTTCCCCATGTATTAGTTAGGAATGCTTTTTAGCTGCAAATAAAGCCCAACCAACAGTAGCTTAAATCACAAGGCCATTTATGTTTACTTAAGTCCGGAAGTAGGTGGTCTCAGAGTTGTTTGGCATCTCAGTGATGCCGTCAAAGACCCAGAGCCTTCATTCTTTCGCTTCACCATCCTTAGAGTGTTGGCCTGTTGTTCTCTTACTTGTTGTTGTAGCTCACAAGATGGCTGGTATGACTTCAGCATCACAGTCTAACATTATTTTCCATGCCAGGAGGCAGAAAGAGAAGGGGAAGGTGCAAGAAAACAAAAACACACAAAAAACCCAGGTGGTTTGGCATTGACTAATTACACAGGGAATGAAAGGAAGAGGTCTAGTTCCTCAGGGTGGTGTAAGCTAGGAAATGTTAAAAACCAAGAGCAATACTAATTTTGAGCATCTTGTGTCAGGCCTTGTGCCAATGCTTTACAATTGTTTTACTGAATCCTTGCAATGCTACCAAATCGGTACTACTTAAAATCCCCATTTTATAGAAATAAAAAGATGATATAGCAGAATTAAAAGAGACTTTTGCAAAAAAAAATTTTAGGTGATAATTTATCCTACCATTCTATACAAAACACTTTGCTTTTTTTCACAGAGATGGAGATGTGCAGCTCACACCTCCCTTCAGAAAGACTTGTTGCCCCGCTGCTGGAAGTGTTGTCAGCAGACAGTCTTCAGCTGCAGGCCCCTTCAGGAAGAGAAGTGCCTCTTCCGAGGTCACTCCCTCCCTGGGGTGGCACACATCCAATGACAGATGTGGGTGGGAGCATACAGGCCAGGTTACTTTGGTCCAATGTAGGACAACTCTGTTGAGCCAGTTTAGCTCCAGAGCTTCCCAAGGGTTCATCTGAGGCCATGAGGCCTGCACTGCAGCTTGACTTCTCCCTCTGCCCAGTCCTGCTTCTGCTGCCTCCGTTCCACCGGTGTTGATCCTAA
>PVKH010026451.1:0-13210 GCA_004027955.1 Chaetophractus vellerosus
AAACTATATGCCAGGCATGTTAAGTGTTGTTGTTTTGGTCGCCACAGAGTATAAATTTTAAAAGAATAAACAAATACCTGGGTTCTTCATTTAGAACTTTGTACTCTATAAGTCCTTTGATGAATGCTGTATTTATCACCTCTGATGTCTGTCCCTTTAAAACACAAGGCTTCTCTAACTGCCTCTTTCATCTGTGGCATTAGAGATGTTCGGAGGACAGGCAGCACAAAATAGCATGATTTGCATTCAATGCACAATCTGTACAGTTAAACTTTCAAGTCTTAATGAAAGGTCATAAAATCTTTCAGTACTGACCAAATAGATTTCCTAGAACATTAAATCCCCTATGAATCCTCCTGTACCACTTTAAACACAAGTTAAAATTGCAAATCATAAATACTGTATGCTTTCTTCCCTAATGTAAGTTCACTGTTATAACCTTGTCTGGCGAGATGCTCCACTTAAAGGTCTGTAACATTTTCATTATCAGTTCTGTCTCTGAGGGCTTAGTAATGCAGCTGTTTCTGTTTGTAATGGGCTGAAAATGCTTACACTGATTTTTTTCTTTAAATCAGCTGCTAGTGTAGCTCCTTTTGGGTCCTGAGTTAAAACAAATGAAGTTTCTTTAGTTTTCAATTGTTTTTTCCATTGTTGTCCAGGTAAAAATTTAATTCTACAATAGAACACATATTTTTACAGACATATCTCCAGAGCTTTAGCTTTCTTATAGTATAGTGTATTTAAATAACCAATACTATTTTATTAAATATTGACTCTTTGTGATTTCTAATTCTAAAGATTTCTAGAGGCAAGATCCATCTTACCATTTTCTCTGGTCCCTTAAAGTCCTCAAGTAATGTTCTAAAAGACAGAGAATAGTCTGATTCCCAGAAATTTGGAATGTTTACTGACGACTTGACATTGCCCAAGCCAGGGAAGTAAGGCAATGACCACTCTTAACAACTACAGAAGAGCTTCACAATGATGTTACGGTAAGCTCTTCAGTCATCTCCCAATTTCACTTACAGTTATCATCATATGACATACGGGTTAGGAGAAGTTGTTTTTGTTGTTGTTTTGCCCAGAGACTCTAACTCATTCTTTGATATTCTAAGATTTATAATAGCACAAAATAAGCCACAGTTAGAAGATTTAGGGAATCATACCATATACCATGAATCTTAATTTATGTGGATTTTTTACATATGTTATAAGAAATTTATAAAATATTATATCTTTGCTTAATTAATCTCGGGAAAATATTCTACCATACTTAAGAAGACACATTTTTAGTGATTATTGTGAAATAGAAAATACATAATAATATATTCTATTTTATAGAAAATAAATTTAAGCCTATTTTAGACGGTTACACTTGAGAAAATAATGTCAGGTTCCTCTCAGGGTTGAGCCATGAGAGATTCAAAGTTTTTTGTGAGTCTGAGCCTTCTGCAATTATGTTTGAATAGTTAAAGACCTATTATCACTCTTAGACCTCTACAATAACAGGACTTCTTAATGTGTGTGTGTGTGTGTATGTGTGTGTATTTGAACTTGCAACAAAAATTATATAGCTACCCTTGGAAGACATTCTACAGTATGTAGTCTGGTGCTGGTGCCACTTGAAAGCTTTCTTTCCCTTCATTTATCGAGTAGCTGCTTAATTCTTCTTGGTATTTTTTTTTCATGGAAATACTTGAAATTCTAGTAAGTCAATTCAAAAGGAATAGTTACTGTGATACTGAGTCAGACAGGAAGCAATTGGCTTGAATGAGGTGCTCTTATAAGTGCTTTATTCGCCCTCTAGATAAATTAGAACAGCCTTCACTGTGTTCCTTTTGTCCCATTTCCCTCTCCCACTTATTCAATTGGGACGGTAACTCTCTGACTCTGCTGTCCTCCTCTCCAGTGTAGATAACTTCTTTCACTCCTTTTCTCTGTTACCAAATTGCCCTTGGCAGTGCTTAGTGCTCTGGTCAAGGACATGCTTAACTGTCATTTTCTACCTGAACTGGGAGTACTAGATGCTTGTGATCCTTCCTGTCTACATGTTTAGGGTGAAAATTTGCATTTTGCCTGACTGTTGCCCCAGTGCTGAGAGCCTCTTTTCCTCAGCCATGGATAGAAGTTAGTGATCATAGGGCTAGTATAAATGGTTCAGCTTTCAGCAAATGAATCTGGGCCATAAGTATACATTATTCTAAGTTTGGAATCGTTTGCCATTGTAAGTTGTGTGTATGCATGTGTGTATATATATATATAAATGGTATGCCTACCTCAATATGTTTTAAGCCTATCATGGGTAGGAAAGATAAAAAAATTAGCTGATTACACTGACCTGCCTCATCACTTTTAACATCTTTCTTTGCTATTGATTTGCCTCACTGCAGGAGCCCAGAAAACTTCCACTTTCCTGTGAGTTCCAAGAAAGTCCTCTTCTGCTAGCTCTGTCTATTTTTGTTGTTGTTGTTGTTACATATCCCCCCCTTTCTGCTTGCTCTTGCTGTGTTCATTTTTGTGTTCTTCTGTGTCTGCTCTGTCTCCCCCCGGTGCCGCGACGTGCCAAGTCAGCTCACTGCTCAGGCGGCTCTACTCCGATCGCAGGCGGCTTTTTGCTTCCGTTCGCAGGCGGCTTGCCCTGCCCGTGGTGGCTTCTCCCTGCCTGTGGCGGCTTTTTGCCCTGCCCACAGTGGCTCTGCCCTGCCGATGGCGGCTTGCTGTTCTCAAGGCGTTCTGCCTGCCGGGAAAGGTCCCCGGGAACCGAACCCGGGTCCTCCCATGTGGTGAACCGGCGCCCTATCCACAGGGCTATGGCCGGCCCCCTGTCTATTTTTGACTATTAGGCTTTTGTTATAAACTCCTGTTTCCTGTTCTCTCTTACTCTATCAAATGAACCTGATCTTACCTAGGTACAGAGTAGAAAGAATTTAATCAAACAATTTATAAATTATTTCTAATTACTCATAAGTTAAAAGCAGTAAATGTTTATATGTGGCTTAATATGTGTTAGTAACTAAAGAAAATGCTAGAAATTATAATATACTCAATGGGAAGAAAAGCATAAATATTCAAAGAATTAAGTGGAAAAATGTTCAGATAATCGTTGAAGATAACTATATGCAATTTATTTAGCTACATCTTCCTGTTTGAATTTCCTCTCCCCCAACTCACAATCTGCCATTATCCTTTCTAATTATGACAGAAAAAAATTAGGAATGTGTGACTCTTATTCAGATACTAGCTAAAATCGTTAAGTACTTATTATAGTATGCATACCCCTGTTTAAGAAACTTTCTTCTAATAATTATAAAAATGTTCTTTCAGGATCTATTAAAAAAATATGTTGCTAGCACGGTGTCAAAAGTGGGAGGATATATGAGGATAAATGCACCTAAAACATACCTCTCTGGCATTTGAATGTATTCGTGTTGTCATAGGTATGTTTTCTCAATAAATAAAGACCTACACAGTAGCCAACAAAATATTAAATTTCCATCCTGGGGAGTACTGCCACTTTCTCAAGTAAAATAGCAAAAATCTCCTAAATATGTAGGCAGTGCCTAATGAAAGAAAACAGGCCAAGATGCCAAGCTCTCGACCTTCATGTTTATACATATGAATCTCATTCTTGTATAAAGGAAACTTAGCTTAATTATAATGAATGCCTAAAGAGTTATCTCCTGAAAACCTCTTTGTTACTCAACTGTGACATCTCTCTAAGCCAAACTCAGCAAATAAACTCACTACCTTCCCTCCAATGTATGATATGACTCCCAGGGGTGAGGCTCCCTGGCACGGAGGGATTACTACCAGGTGCTAACCACTGATGCATTTAGAAATAGACCTTGACCAAAAGGGAGAAAATTAAATACAAAAGAGTTTATACAGCTAAGAGATTTCAAAGTGAGTCATGAGGTCATTCCAGAGGTTACATTTACTCAGGTCTCAGGCAGATCTCACTTACTGCCTCCGTAAACAAAGCCTCAAACAAAAGTGTTTCTGAAGTCTCTAGGGACTGTTATCTAGACAATATAGGCAAGGCAACCAGCCTCATGGAGTCAACACACCCTCAATGGGTCCTATTTTGAAATATATGATATATTTCCCCAATAAGCATAGTTAGAATCATTTATAACTCCCTTCTCATGATTCTTCTACCCCTCTTATTTGAACCTATAATTATCACTATACCCATTAAATAAAAGTCTCAGATACTTAAATCTCTGGTCTCTTCATATGCTGGTTCAACTGCAGCAGAGTTGCAGTGAACACCTACTCTCCAGTTTTTTGGACTTGCCCAGGACACCTAACAAAATAATGATGATGAACAAATCCCATCCCAAAATACAAGGAGCATCTACAACTGCAATCAAAACAGTTCCTTCATCTGGCCAATAGTATCTAAGCCCCCTCTCAACCTGAAGCAGTCAGAGGAGACATCCAAAATTCCTCAAGTTTGAGCAATGAACAAACATAGGGTGATAGTGTAACCATGGACCAAAGGAGATTTATTGTTGTTGTAGTTATTATTACGTGGTAATGAAAGAACTTCTAACATTGGTATAAAAGATAGTGGTTACCACAGGTTCTGAGACATGGGAAAGGGATGAATAGATAGAACATAGGACATTTTTAGGGTATTGGAATTGTTCTGTATGGTAATGGAATGACAGATACATGACTTTATATAATTGTCAAGGCCTATGGAACTGTAGAACACAAAGTATAAACCATAATGCAAACTATAGACCTTGGTTAGTAACAATGCTTCAATATTGGTTCATCAATTGTAACAGATGTATCACACAAATGTAAGATGTTAATAATAGGGGAAAATGGGGTATGTTATATGGAATTCCTCTATACTTTTGATTTAACTTTTCTGTAATCTAAAAATTCTCTACAAATAAATTTTATTATTACATATAAAAAAGAAATTTTCTTCTAATTCCACTGTGGCTTCTTTGCCTTTCAAGGAAGCCAGGAAAAAGGATTTATAAGAGGACATTAGATACCACCTAGGGTGGTTGGTGTTAGTGGTTAGATATAGCAATAAGAGGTGAAAGCCAAAGAATTAGAGACAAATCCATTTTTATAAGCTGGAAGAAACCATCAGAATATAAAGAGAAAGAAACCAAGACAGAGTAACATCACAGTGTTAAGAGTATTTGTTTAGGTGATAATAGTTAACAGTTACAAGTGACATTTGAAAATGAAGGGCAAAATATCAATTGAAAGAAAGCTAGAGAATAATCTACGGACTGAATAACACAGTGAACCCAGAGGTGGATGAGAATTGTGATTGGTGGTACAGATGCAACAGTGTCCTTCTGTGAGCTAGAGCGGATGTACATCACTATTGCAGGGTGGTGAGAAAGTGGAGAAGCATGGGAAAAATATAATGGAGTGACCTATGGACTGTGGTTAACAGCAATACTATAATATTCTTGCATCAAAGCCAAATATGTACTATGTTGATAATGAGGGGTATGGGAAAAGTGTGCCAAATGTATGTTTTGGACCATGATTGGTGGTAGTAGTCTGATGATATTATCTCATAATCTGTAATAGATATTCCACCATGGTGTGGTGTGTTGGTGCAGGGGTATTATATGGGAATTCTACATATGTCCATGATTATTTTTTACGTTCATAACCTCTGTAATAAAAATATGTTTTAAAAATAGGGTGGGTTGGGGGAAAAATACACCAAATGTAAGATAGGGACTAGAGTTAGTAGTAATATTTTAGCTATGTTGTTGCATAGTTTGTAACAAATGTTTCACAACAATGCAAGGTATTGGTGGAGGGGTGATGTATGGGACCCCTGTATGATGATATGCATATTTATTTTGTAAATTCACAGTCTTTTCTATACACTTATTATTTATGCATATTCATGTATGAATGATATACTTCAATAAAAATATATTTAAAAAATAGTACAGGCTGAAAGACATCAGTTTTTCCATTTTTTATATGTGATGTCTCATTATGTTGAGTGAAATAAGCTAGACATAAAAGAACAAATTTAACATGGTCTCACTAATATGAAATAAATACAATGAGTAAACTTACAGAGATAAACTCTAGAGTATAGGTTACTAGGAGATAAAATATGTGTTGAGAATGGAAGCTGATGTTCAATGTATGCAGAATTTTTAATAAGGGTTATTGTAAAAGTGTGGAAATGAATAGTTTATGGTAACACTTTATAGTGAGTACAACTAACACTGCTGATTTATAAATGTGGTTATGCCTGAAAGGGGCAGTCTGTGGATGTAAATGTCAGTTGAAAGGAAACTAGAGAACAATCTAGAAAACATATAACAGTAATTTCGGTGGTGGATGAAGATTGTGATAATAGTATAAATGTAGCCATGTTCTTCTTTTACAAACTGTTAAGAATACGATATGTAGGAAGAATTACAACTAATGCAATATATGGACAATAGTAATCAGTAATATCATAATATTTTTCCAGCCAAAGGGGAATATAAGGGGATATGAGATTTTCCCTTTTGGAGTAATAAAATGTTCTAAATTTGACTGAGGTGATGACAGCATAACTTTGATGAAAATGAGAGTCATTGAGTGTACACTTTGAAAGGATTGTACAAAGCATGGGACTGTATAACATAGAGAACCCAGTGGTGAAGAGGGACTATGGACAAGAGAACAAATATTATAACATTCTCTCATGAACTATAACAAATATATAATACTAATTCACGGTGTTAATAAACAGAAGGCTTGGGAGAAAAATACACCAAATATAAGATATGGGCTATAGTTAGTTCATAGTTTTTAACAAATGTTTTACAACAATGTAAGGTATTGGTGGTTGGGTGATGTATGGGAGCCCTGTATGATGATATGCATGTTTGTTTTGTAGATTCATAACATTTAATATGCACTTACTGTTTACTTATGTACATGTATGATATACTTCAATAAAATTTTATTTTAAAAATGAAGGGCAGCATTTCATAGTGTTTAATATCATGGACTTTGACATCAAAAAATTGCATAGAGAAGTAAAGGAGTATGAGAATGAAAAGCTAAATGGTGAATAGCTAATCATTGGCCTATTTCTTGGCCCTAGTTTGAAAGAGAATAATGTAGAGGGAAACTTGAGTAAAAATATATTCGAATTTTATGTCACTTGACATGGAAATGAAAGAGAGGGATAATTATAGTTAGGCCTGCTACCCTTTCCAATGATATACATAATTTTGAAGGTATAATTTCATATGTCAGCAAAAAGTATATTGGACTGGTGGACTTTGAATACTGTAGGTTAAATCACACTTCATATGCAGCCTGTAAGTCACTATTGCATTTGCTATCATTAATTTCCATCAATGTACAGCAAAATCTCCTGGTGGCCTAGATAAAACACCTCTTGTTGGGCCTTACCTTCAGAGAGTATTACTCAGAAAGTCTGGGGTAGGAACAGAGAATTTGCTTTTCTAAGAAGTTCCCAAATTATGCTGGGGTTACTGGTCCAGGACCATACTCTGAGAACCACTGGAGTATATATTCAAAGATACTGTTATAAAAGGATAATTTTTTTCACTGCATTTGGTGAAACTAAGGATTAGTTTAAATTCTGTTCAACTGAGAATAAAATGAGAGGAAAGGCCCATTTAAGTTATTATGATGAGGGAATGGACTGAAAATAAATAACATCTCACCTAATATTGAAATATTACTCACCATGCTGTGATAGTTATTGCATAATCACTCATCTTTATGTGAAAAACTCTGCTGACCTGGACAATCTTCTTTTGTGAGATCCTCCTGCTGAGGTTTTCTTTTCTAGATATATAGATTTTGTGGCTTATGATTGCTCATAATTTTCTCCTTTATATTTACTTAAGAGGCTGCAATGTGGCTTTCAATAATTAGCAATGAAAATATATGAATATTTTCAGTCATTCTTTGAGACTTAGGAGAATAGTTTGTACTTGACTATAAAATAAAATAAATATTATTATTTATACTTTATATTAATGATGCATATTTTCTCTCTTTTTCACTATTCCTTTTGTTTATATTAGAGGCCTTTGTTCTATTTATATTAAATCAAGACTTCTTCACATATTACTGCAGTTTTTAAACTTATATGATATAAAAAACTAGGTTTTTTAGGAAAAAAATAAAGGTTAGACTTATTTTGTAGTTCACTTGTATTTTTTGATCGGTTAATCATAATTAGTGGAAAATTCAATGAAAGAATAAATTTTGCGTTATTCAGAAGTAAATTCTAGAGATTCTGGAAAAAGTTTCTCCCTTATATAGTATATATTTAGCAGTTTGGACAATTTTGTTAGCTGATAGATCTGCAAATGAATAGGCAAATTTAAAAAAAAACGTTAACATTAGAAATGAACATAAGACAGTAATCTGTATTATTTTTGAGGTTGATGACTAGTAAATGAATGTTCATATTGTCAATTTTATTTTTATCTTGCATATATAGCATAATATTTTTAGTGTATATTCAGTATGTAACAAAAATTTGAGAAAAAAAATCATATGGTCCCTGCTTTTATGAAACCAGTCCAGCCTTTATTTTAAGATATTAAAGACTTAAAGATTTGAATCTTATTTCATGTCCTTTCCTTAATCATACATAAGTTCATTCTAGATTTTGAACTCACTAGGTGACTACATAAGTTATTTGCTTGATCGGAGCCTCCTTCTCTTTATCTGTAAAATGAAATTTTGGACTATAGGGCCTTTACATTTTTTTTCAGTGATAACACACAATAATTCTCTGATTTACTTGCATGTGAATTTGGACAACTGCCGTAAAGAGAAGCTGAAGAATTGGACTAGCGCATTATAAACATACTTTTATATATTTTTTTACTATGATTAAGTGAAGTTACTTTTATTAAATTCCAACTCCTGGAATGTTTTCAGGCACTGAAGTTTTCCTAACACATTTTTATCCTTCCTATCACAGTTCTATCCTTATGCACATGTAGGCTCCATCTTTTTGAGAAGTAGATAGAAAAACTGACCCCAATCAAGTAAGACAACATTTCTTTCAAATTGTCTGACTGTCCATTCTTTAAATTTCTCTTAAATAAAAATAAATATTAAATATATATTTGAAATAAAAGAAATGATGTTACATTTTTAAGAAAGTTGTTAAAGGACGTAAACATAAGAAGAAGGAAGAGAACTATCATTTATCATGCATTCACTATAATCTGGAGATTCGGTAAGATATTATTCCTTGCATAGGAAAGATACAACATTCAAAAAATTTCAATAAAGTTCCTGCCCTAAGACATTATTTGCTAGTGGTCCAGTTCCTCAAACCTATAAAAAACACACGTAGATAATGAATTTAAAATAACAAATTTATTTTTTAATCCTCAGAGAAATAAACATAATATATTATTGGTTATATAATGTTACTATAATTGATACACATCAATATATTTAATTTGCATTATATATAGATACACATACATACACGCATACCTAAGGAGAATCATTTTTCATTAGCACCAACAGAAGAGTTGGAATTTGACTCTGTGCTCAGAAAATTCTTTTTGCATTAATTTACATTGGAGCTTCCATGGATGTGTTCAATAATATTACCTTTAAATTAGACTATATACTTCCTGCAGGCATATGTTCTTAATTGCATTGCCATATTTTTGTTTATGTGTTTGATTTATTGCCTGAAAAGTGACATGTATTTGAGTAAAGGAGAAACATGGTTCTCAATAAGACTTGGTAAATATCTGTTCCCACCTTCCGGCTTGACTTATATCTTTATCCTAATCTGTCATTCTACCTTTACCAATGATACAAATAAATTAACAGTGTTCAACATCTCAAACTTGATTTCACACTTTTTAGTGAGTTCTGTGAAATTTCTATGCTTCATCATTTACGGCTACTCAGAAAAAGTATGTGTGAAATAACTGTGAAGGCAGAGAAGCAAAACATGAAGTAATAATTCATCTGGAAAAAAATCTGTATTAAGGTATACGAGCACTGACATGACTTCTTTTTTTTAATTTGACATTCAATTCCAACACTATAGAATTTTGCATCTGTCTAAAAAACAGGAAAATGAATATTATAGGGCTGCCAAAATGAGGTGACGCTGTAATTATCAGGCCTTTTTTAACTTCCCCATATTTTTCCAAATACTGACAATGCTTAAGCATAGTATAATCATGTCTTATCCAGCTGAATTATGTGATTTTTCCCTTTACCTAAATTTTTTTAGTAATCCTTTGTTAAGCTTCAGCTGCAAAATAATTTTTAAATCTTATAATTTATCACTTTCTACATCTTTAGACTCAACTTATTGACAAATACTAGGTATGCAATGTGGGCACAATTTTCAAAGAAGCATAATTGGCATGGTTATTTTGGGCTTTCCAGTTATACAATTCATATTCCCCTTAATGGAAAAAACAACATAGGGACAAAAATTGAACTTTTTCATATGTTTTTTCATTTAGATATCTGTAAGAATGTTATCATAATTCAGTTATGTTTATTGACTACTACTCACCATGAAAAAAGAAAAAAAGCTCAACACTGGTTATGTATATTTTCCCCATGCAATGTATATTAAAAGAATTTCAGTTCATCAGTAACTAATCACGTTTCATTTTCAAATTTTATTTTTCTTGTGGTCAAGACATAACAGAAGAGCTGAAGTATATGATAATCGATGTATTGTTCACGGTTGAATAAATTTAATACTCTTGCTTCATCAGCACTTTCTATTAAAAAGTCCCCTGGCATTTTGAGGCATTATACTGGAGATATGACATTACATACTTCAAATACAACATGAGTGGGGAAAGCAACTGCCTTTACGTATGTTATGTTACATGAAAACTGTATGAAAGTAAGTTCCTTTGCAAAAGCAAACAAAAATACCAGTTGAAAAAGGAACAAACAAATCTTTGTTCTTAAAGATAAAAGAAATGAATGAATATCAATATTTTACTTATAAGGGGAGACTACCACAAATATCTCAGTTATTTAGGACAGCAAAATAATCCAGTAGTGCAAGGAAATCAATAATTTTCTTAGCAATGTTATTTTTAAAATCTAGCATATTTAAAATGCCAGATTGATTATGGAGAGCTAATATAATATGCATATTAACACAATATTTGCCTTCATACCTCTTTAGATTTATATGTATCTCATGCACTATACATACTATATTTGCTTTTCTTTCCTACTCGAGCCCACAAAAATTAATGTTCCTTCACCTTCCATTGCTAATATACATACTGTAATATTTTAAAAATATTTTGTCTTCTTGAAAGTAAGAGAACACAAAACAAAAACAAACAAAAAACAAAGAAAAATAAACATAGACTGAATATTCGTACTTTTCCTTTTCAAAACCTTTCACCTAATCATTTATATCGTTTATATTATTGTATTCTTCCTTCTAGATTTAAATTCCTTTGACAAACAGAGCCATGTATTTTATTTTTTGATTCCCTAATGTTTAATATAATATGATGTATGGCTCATAGTAACAGTACAGAAAGGTCTGTTTTCTTTTTTAAAATGTATGACATATATGGAAAGGATTATTTTAATCTTTCTCTTTCTCTCTCTCTCTCTCCTCCCACCTTCCCAGTTGTCTCATTAAATTAGAATGAAAATCTAGAAAATAATTCATATAACTCTTTTCAGATTAGAACTAACAAAGTAGAATTTGAGTTCCTCAAGTAAATAAAAAACAATAAATATTGTCAACATATGTATATAGATAAATATTAAGACTGGACCATTGCTTTCAATCAAATGTCCTACGTATAATCCCAAAATAAGTAGTTGGTGGTGGTTGTCAATTTTTTCAATTGCCTAAACTTAGTAGCTAGGTGTAATTACCTAATCATAAACTGTATTAAAAGATACTTTTTCCAATTAAGGTTTAATAAAATCTTGATTACAATTTTAAGATATTAGCATGTTTGGGATTTAAGAAACTTGGAAATAAGAGTAAGATAAGAAAGAGCATAGATTTTAAATCCTACCAAATTTTCTGGTACAATAACACCAACATTTTAAATGCCTGTTTTAACCATCATTCACTTTAGGGATCCAATTGGTAACACTGTTCTATTTGTTGTTGTTATTTCCTATGTCTAGAGGTTTATCTGTCTCAATTATTGCTTAGGTAAATAAAATTATCTTAAATAGCTTTTGAAATGTTAGCCAACAAGTGATATTAAAATAGTATATTTACATATGATATATAATACGTTAATATTAAAGAGACAATAAGTGAATGAAGTTTAATAATGTATAATGTGTGCAGTTAAATATACTGAGAATTTAGAAGTGGAGGTTTAAATGCATGTGAGACATTGATTTGTCACCTCAGGAATAGCTAATGAGATCACTCATACTTCCCAGGGAAATAAGCAGAGGGCACACGAGAATGGATATAGCATTGGATCAAACCTGATTTTATTACAGTTTGGACATTTAAAGGAAGTTAAAATGATGTAGAAAGGCAACTGGAAATCATTTGACTGTTCCTCTCTAATTAAACAGGCCTTATATGGATTACTGATCCATGAAATAGGGACAAGCTTAGTGCCTCCATTTTATGCATCTTGGGCTATTTAAATGGTCCCCAGCATCTTGTTAATGATACCGTTTTCCAAAAGATCACATCTTTCTACTATGTGAATACATACATACATATATATATAAATAAATTTTTAGTTTGCCTGATTCTGTATGCATTCCTTTTAAATCAACATTCATTCTCCTATAGCTAAAATTCTTCAATATATACTCATCTTTGTGTTTTCTGTCCACAAAACCCCAATGGGTTTCAGCAAGTACTAGCCATATTGCACAGTAATAGAATAACCTTATAAAATGCTCAGTGTTCCCAGACTAACCATACAGTGGAGAAGGTATATTGACTTTGGAATCAAACTGAACCAGGTCAGAACCTTGGCTCCCAGCTTATTAACTGCTTGATTTTGGACGATTCACAGAAATATCTTGCTTGGTCTCTGTTTCCTCATTTATCAAATTTGGATGATAATAATAGCTACTCATATAGGGATTGCATGCATTAGATAATATTGGTAAAATGTTTGACCCAGGACTCTATAGCTGGTAGGTATTACTATATTAACTTGTAAAGTATTTCATTGTTAATGAAAGATATAATAACAAC
>PVKH010026452.1:0-13208 GCA_004027955.1 Chaetophractus vellerosus
ATTAGCCTTGTTGAACAAAGGTAAATTTTCTATGTGAAATAATAAAGGTACAGTTAAAGAAAGACTCAAGGACACTTTTGATTAAAAATTGGTGAGAAAATACACATATTAAATGCATTATTTCTGACAATGGTAAATATCTTAGAAAATTATATTATTGATAAGATAAAGTTATTATAGAAATACCTATCTATATATCTCAGTGTAGATTTTACAACTTCCCAGAAATGTTTCTGCTTTAACAACATTTGATGATGTTACTATTGCATTCTTACTATGACTTTACTTTCTTCTCTTGTTAATTTATTTTGGTGGCTATAGTGCTGAAATTTTGTCATTTTGAATTATGAACTCTGCTTTGTAGAAATCTTATACCGCATTAGATTACTGTGAACCCAGGTTGAATTTTACAGCATGATCCTAAAATTTGATTTTAAGAAAGTAAGCATGCTTTAAATATATATGAATAACTATTAACTACTTTGTTTCTAATGGAGTTCTACAGAATCTATTTAATATAATTAAATATTGATCATTTGGCATAAAGAACTATAATTTTTAATTTGCCCTTGCAAAAATTATGTAATTGGCCATATTTGTAAACACGCAAGATTTATATAAAAGAAATAACTTGGATGTTAAAGAAGGAATTAGAAATGTAAATTCCCACATTTTATTCCAAGTTTTCTTTTCTAGGTGCTATTACTCTCTCTAGATTTTGTGTTTAAATAGATACCAACAAGAATATACAGCTTTATAGCAATCTCCTAATTTTTTTTCATCCAGCAATGTTTATTAACATTTTATCATCATAAAATATTTCTTCCATTTTATTTTATTTTAGATTTTAGATCTGTATTCATGAGTGACATCTATACATTAATAAATATTTATTGAGCATAAATTATGTACCAGGAGCTGTTCTAGGACCTGAGGATTCCTTAATAACTAAGACAAAAAAATTTCCTACCCTAATAGAGCTTACTTTAATGTAGGGGTAGAAGACAAGAAAACAAAACAAACAAACCGAATGGTCAATTTTCAGTCATCTTTGACTTTTTAGCAGCATTTGACACATGTGATGTTTTCCTCTACCTTGCAACACTTTCTTAGCCTTGGGATTGCCCTAGGTTTTCTTCTTCTATGGCTGTTCATTCTCAATTTCCTTTGCTGGTTCATTTTCATCTCCCCAGTTTCTTAATTTTGGAGTATCTAAGGACTCAGTCCTTGAACCTCTTCTCATGCTTGCCTCTTTTACTTCTTTAATAATTGTAGCTATTAACATGACTTTGAACACACCCTCTACTCTGATAATGGCCTACTTTTAAATTTCCAACTCAGGCCTTCCCATGCATCTCTGTTGAATTCATTATTCATTGAATTCATTATTGAATTGTTTACTCCACATCTCCCCTTGAATATCAAATACACATGAACTCCTGAACTTTCTTCCAAAACCTGCTTGTCCAGTACACTTCTCCATTTCAGTAAAAGGCCACTCTAGCAAAAACCTAGGAGTTATCATTCACTTCCCTTTTTCTCTCCCAATGCATATCTGATTCAGTGCCTTTTTGACAGTTTCTTCTTATTCCTTTTTCAAATCCAGCCATTCTAGCTTCCCTGCTGCCCTTCAAATATGCCAGGCATTCTCAAGCCTCATTCTTTCACTTGGAAATCTCTTCTTCCAGATATTTGATGGACCACTTCCTCAACCTTCAGGTTTATATTCCAAAGTCGCCCTCAATGAGACCTTCCCTGTACAATCCATTTAAAAATTCTACTTCCTTCCCCCACTGTAGTTTTCCCTTCCTTATCTATAGTTTTCTGCTGTTTTTCTTTATTGCATTTATCACTGTTAAACATGCTATATACTTCACTTACTTTATCTTTGTTAGATCCTCCACCACTACAATGTGAGCTCCATGGCAGGAATTTCCATCTGCTTTGTTCAGTACCTGGAATGGTACCTGGCATGCCCTAAGTCTTCAATGGAATGCGGAGGTCCAACAGCAAAGAAACTACATCTCTGCAGATTTCCTTCCTTTCCTTCTTTATCTCTCTCTCTCTTTCTCTCTTTTCCTCTATTTTCTTCCCTTCCTTCTATTTCCTTCTTTTCCTCCCCTCCTTCCCTCCCTTCCCTCCTTCCTCCCTCTCTCCCTCCCTTCCCGACTCCCTACCTCCCTCCCTCTCTCCCTCTCTCCCTCCCTCTGTCCCTATCTCCCTCCCTTCTTCTTTTCCTTCCCTTCCCTTCTCCTCCTCCTCCTCTTTTTTCTCCCCTCTTTTTCTTTCTCCTTCTTTCTTAACAGGCTTGGTAAAACCAGTAACTTAGGACCAGTTTTCTATTTCTAACTTTCTATTGGACTTGGCAGCCACTTGGTTGTGTGATAAAGCTGTGCCCAGTCTCTCTGATATATCCATTTACTCTACTGTTTGAACTCTGCTGCTGGCTGCTCAGTAGCCACTGAATGTCACTGATGTGTGGCAGCAAATATTATCCTAATTTGGCAGTGGCTTTTCCATGAAATGAATGTCTCAGATGAAAATTGGAGTCTGTTGCATTGTTCTGGATGGCTCTTTTCTACTTCCTGTGACACTGTACTACATTCACAGAATAGTTTATTGTTCTTTATGTCAGTAAATAATAAGCTCTATGAGGGAAGGAACATTTTTTGAATCCTCAAGTTCTAGACAATACCTGATCCATAAAAACAATACCATCAGGATTTGTTGCATGAGTGAGAAGTGACTGAATCTCACTTATGAAATTAGATAGAAAATTCTAAAAGAAAATAAAAATGGAAACTATTTTATGATTATAAAATATTGGGAGCCAGAACTTAGTTCTTCCTTCCATTTGTTTCATCTGTGCATTTCTAGAAAAAAAGTCTTTGTAGTGTTTGGCACAGGATTACCAGCTCTTATACCACTTAAATCCTATTTTAAAAATATACTTTTGTGCATTTCAATGGAAATCTGGAGTTGAGGGAAGAGGGATAAGTGTGCATAGCTTGCCATCTTTTCCAGAAGGTACCCATGATACTCTTAATAAAAAAAAAAAGGTAATTATCAGCTTTTTATTAATCATATATATTTGATAGAGCACTAAATGACTCCCTTCACTTTCAAAGAACAAAGATTTACCCTTATCAAGAGACTTTACAAAAATGCAGGTGGAATGGCAGGGTTTGGACAGTTATTTTCCTGCACCTATTGTCCTTAACTTATTCTGTTGATCTGTTAATTCCCAAATCTGCAAAATGTAGAGATGAAAAGACTCATAAAAGCTTAAGTTGCATAATTTTCCTTAAAATGTTATTTCTTGGAAATAATAGATGTATCATGTGTCTGAGTGATTAGAACAATTATTTTATATTTGCAAGTAGATAGGGCATTTCTGTTAATGCATGGATAGACTTCTAAATAATATATTCCAAAGTCAATAGCTATGCATTCCCTAAAATGATCTAATGAGCTAAATTCATATCCTCTGAATGGAAGGATAGATAAAAGAAATATTTGTGGAAAAACTGGAAGAATACTTTACAAGAAAAAATGCTGCTCCAAGTTACGTTTTTCTGTTACTCAAAGCTATAAATGAATAACATTCTTTAAATAAGAGCATAAATGGCTTTGATAGTTGTAAGCAACAACTCATTATATCATAGTTCACATGTCATTGATTTAAATTATTTGAAAAACATTCTGATTTTAATCAAATAATTACATGTGCTGAAATTTCACGTTAAATTTATTTTTTTATTAAATTTTTAAGTATGGCATATTTGGTTACCAATTTGGTATATCATAAAAATTACATAAATAAATGCCAATTATGGCAGTTTGATATGGTTATGAATTCCAAAAATAGATATTGGATTATGCTTGTAAACTGCTCTGTTCATCTGGGCATGATTAAGTTATGATTAAGGCTTTGATTGGGCCACATCAGTAGGGCGTTGAGACCCACCCCTTGCTGGGTGGGATCTCAAAGATAAAAGACACAGAGTTGGAGTTTTGATGTTGGAGTTCTGCTGAGGAAGGAGAGAAGGCCCTGAGAAAAGAGATGAGCCATTCACCTGACAGTTCACAGCTGGCCTTGTGGAGAGAGGCAGAGTCTAGAGAGCCTTATAGTCTTCAGCTGACCTTGTGGAGGAACCAGAGGGGCTGAGCCCAGAGAGAAATGGAGCTCTAGGAGGAGAGAAACCCAAGAAGTCTGAACCCTGGCAAATGTTGGCAGCTGTCTTGCTCCAATACATGGCTACAGACTTTGGTGAAGGAAGAAACTTATGCTTTATGGCCTGGTAACTGTAAGGTTCTATCTGGAATAAATACCCTTTATAAAAACCAACCGATTTCTAGTATTTTGCATCAGCACTCCTTTGGCTGACTAATACACCAATTAATTTATCAGCCTTTGGAATAACTTGTTTATTTAAAGTAAGTTAAGGGGCCGGCCATATAGCCCAGTGGATAGGGCGCCGGTATACCACATGGAAGGCCCCGGGTTCGGTTCCCGGGGACCTCTCCTAGCGGGCAGACCACCTTGAGAAGGGCAGGCCACCATGGGCGGGCCAGAGCCGCCGTGGGCAGGGCAAAAAGCTGCCACGGACAGGGCAATGCCGCCACGGGCAGGGCAGGTCGCCCGCGAATGGAGTGCAGCCAGCCACCCACGAACTGAAGCAAGAGCCGGCTGTGAATGGAAGCAGAAGCCACCCACAAGCGGGGAAAGCCGCGCCTGCGCAGTGATCAGTCTCCACGCGTTGCCGCAACGGGGGGGAGGGAAGATATGTAATAAAATAAAATAACTCTTTTTTTAAAAAAAAGTAAGTTAAAAAGGAGATATTCAATTTTTATATTTTATTTTAATTTATAAAATTTGATTTTAGAAACAAATTAAATTACAAAAGTTTTATTTTTTGTGCATCACTTGGTGTTTTCTTGAAAATTTCTTCATCATTGTATTCATAAGTTTTATTAGATGTACCCAAAGCTTCAAGTTTTCTGTATCATCAAGTAAAATGCTGCCAATTTATTCCACTAAGGGTCCATATGTCATAAATTATTTTTAATCTTTTTGGTTTCTAACACAATTATGGGCCCATAGCAAATATTCAACAAATTTTTGATAATTGGTCAGTTAATTCATTTATTTTCATTCAAAAATTATTTATCATGGAAGATGGTGGACTTGAAAGACATGGGACTCTCTTCTCTCCCAGAAAAAGAGCTAGAGGACAGTCAGAAAATGGCTTGGAAAAAAATCTTCTCAGGTATAGGACACCAGGGGAAGGCTAGACACTGCCCAGAAGAAAGAGGGGCAAAGGAAAAGAATCACAAAGACAAAATTCTGAGTTAAAAGCCAAAGTTGTGGGCATCCTTCCCCACCCTATAGACACTTTTGAATTCTCAGGCCTTGGGGCCAGTGGCTACAGACAAAGGGGGGTCCAGTGACCCATCTCCCCAGGAAAGGAGAGAGAGGGGATCACAGCCTAAGGATGACTCAGCCGTTGACCCACAAATTTGATCTGCTGTGTTCCACGAGCCCTTCAAGGCCTGGTGGGGGCTGCACCATTGTTTGTCAGGGACTAAAGAGATCTGAACCTCTCAATCTCCCTCTCTACTGACTGGGACTGATTGTTGAGAACACAGAGGGGAGTGGAATTATTTCCTACCTGGGAAAAAGGAGGGGACTGCAAGCAAAGGTTGGAGAACTGCCTCTGAGGAAGTTTGAATTATGAGGGTATTAGTCTCCGGGCAGGATCCTTTATCACATCGATCTGGTCCAGTATGCAGCAAACACACTCCAACCAGGCATTCAACTGAGAGGGCTGCCAAAACTCGCCATCTGCTGGCAAAACATGGAAGTGCACAAGAAGTTATTAAAAGTAAAAAAGAAAGGCTTTTTCTGGCCTTTACATCTTCCCTCCCCAAGGCCCTAGGAAATGGATCTGCAACCCATTACTGGGTCTAGGACCCAGATTAGAGCAACTGAGAGAAATTGAGCATCTGAGCAAACTCACCATTCTAATCAGATGCCTAGACATCAGCAAAAATTACAAGCTGTACTGAGAAAATGGAAGAAATGGTCCAAGAAAAGGAATATATCAAAGCCTCAGAGTAGATACAAGATTTGAGACAACTAATCAATGAGATGCATACAAATTTCCAAAATCAAATTAATGAGTTGAAAGACAATATGGCTAAACAGACAAAGGATATCAAGAAGACACTGAGCAAACAAAAAGAAGAATTTGAAAACCTGAATAGAAAAGTAACAGAGCTCATGGGAATGAAAGTTACAATAGGTGAGATAAAAAACACATTAGGAGAATACAACAGCAGATTAAAAATGATAGAAGAAAAGAATAAGTGATACAGGAGAGAGAACAGCTGAACTTGAAGAGAGAAAAGAATGGAAAAAATTGAGCAAGGGCTCAGGAAGTTGAATGATAACATGAAACACAACAACATATGTGTCATGGAAATTCCAGAAGGAGAAGAGAAGGGAAAAGGGGCAGAAAGAGTATATGAGGAAATAATAAGTGAAAATGTCCCAATTCTCACAAAAGAATTGAACTCACATGTCCAAGAAGCACAGTGTACACCTATCAGAATTAATGCAAATAGACCAACTCCAGGACACATACTATTAAGAATGTCAAACGTCAAAGATAAAGAGAAAATTCTGAAAGCAGCAAGGGAGAAGAAAACCCTACATACAAGGGGCACCCAGTAAGACTTAGTGTGGATTTCTTATCAGAAACCATGGAGGCGAGAAGACAATAGTATGATACAATTAGGATACTGAAAGAGAAAAACTGCCAGCTGAGAATTCTTTATCTAGCAAAATTATCTTAAAAATATGAAAGTGAGTTTAAAATATTCACAAATAAACTGAATCTAAGAGAGTTCATAAAAAACAATCCACCTTTGCAAGAAATATTAACGGAAGCCTTAGAGCCTGAAAGAAAAAGACTGGAAAGAGAGGCATGGAAAAGAGTATAGAAGAAAGAATAGTGGAAAAGATAACCAAAAGAATAAAAAGATGGAAGAAAATAAGATATGACATCTGAAAACCAAAGGAAAAAAATGATGTAAGTAAATAATGCATTAACAGTAATATCATTGAATGTGAATGGATTAAACTCCCCAATCAAAAGATATAGGTTGACAGATTGGATAAAAAAACATGAGCCATCCATATGCTACCTACAAGAGACTCACCTTGGACCCAAGGATACAAACCAGCTGAAAGTGACAGGCTGAAAAAAGATACTTGACAGAAAGAAACCAAAATAGAGCAGGGGCAGCTGTATAATATCAGACAAAAGAGACTTGAAATGTAAAAATGTGATAAGAGATACATAAGGCCATTATATATTAATAAAAGGGACATTCTTCCAGAAAAAACAACAGTCATAAATATCTATGCACCTAACCAGGGTGCCCCAAAATACATGAGGCAAACTCTGGCAAAACTGAAGGGAGAAACAGACATCTTTACAGTAATAGCTAGAAATTTCAACACACCACTCACATCCTTAGATAGAACAATTAGACAGAAGAACAACAAGAAAACAGAGAACTTGAACAATATGATAAATGAGGTAGACCTAACAAACATATACAGAACATTGCACCCAAACTCAGCAGGTTATACATTCTTCTCAAGTGCTCATGAATCTCTCTTCAGGATAGACCACATGTTAGATCACAATGCAGGTCTTAAAAATATAAAAAGATTGAAATTATACAAAGCACCTTCTCAGATCATAATGGAATCAAACTGGAAATCAGTAATAGACAGGAAAGGAGGAAAACTTGTAAATATATGGACAACACACTGCTAAGTAATTAGTTGGCCAAAGAAGAAATTGTAAGTGAAATTAGTAAATATATTGAAATGAATGAAAAGGAGAACACAACTTACCAAAACTTATGGGATGCAGAGAAGGCAGTCCTGAGAAGGAAATTTATAGCATTAAATACTTATATTAAAAAAGAAGAGAAAGCTAAAATCAAATATGCAACTGAACAACTAGGGAAACTCAAAAAAAGAACAGCAAACAGCTCCCAAAGCAAGCAGAAGGAAAGAAATAATAAAGACTAGAGCAGAAATAAATGAAATTGAGAACAACAACACAAAAACAATAGAGAAAATCAATGAAACCAAAAGCTGATTCTTTGAGAAGATGAATAAAAGTGATGAACTCCTAGCTAGACTAACAAAGAAAAAAAGAGAGAAAATGCAAATAAATCAAATCAGAAGTGAAAGGGGCGAAGTTAGACTGATCTTACAGAAATAAAAAGGATCATAAGAAGATATTATGAGAAACTGTATGCCAGCAAACTAAACAACCTAGATGAAATGGACAAATTCCTAGAAATGCACAAACAACCTACACTGACACTACAAGAAATACAAGAACTTAACAAGCCAATCACATTTGAAGAGATTGAATCCATCATAAAAAATCTCCCAACAAAGAAAGTCCCAGACCAGATGGGTTCACAGGTGAATTCTACAAAGCATTTTGAGAAGAATTACTACCAATTTTTTAAAACTCTTCCAAAAAATTGAAGAGGAGGGAAAATTACCCAATACATTTTACAAAGCAGATATCACCAAAGTCAGATAAGGACACTACAAAAAAAGAAAATTACAGACCAGTCTCTCTAATGAACATTGGTGCCAAAATCTCAACAAAGTATTGCAAATAGATCCAACAGCATATCAAAAGAATTATACATTATGACCAAGTGGGATTTATTCCTGGTATACAAGGGTGGTTCAACATAGGAAAATCAATTAATGTAATACACCACTTTAACAAATTGAAGGAAAAAAACACATGATCATCTTAATTGATGCAGAAAAGGCATTAGACAAACTCTAGCATCCTTTCTTGATTAAAAAAAAAACTTCAAAAGATTGGAATAGAAGGAAAATTCCTCAATATGGTAAAAGGCATGTATGAAAAACCCACAGCCAACATCATACTCAATGGGGAAAAAAGGTTGAAAGCTTTCCCTCTAAGATTGGGAACAAGATGGGGATGCCTACTCTCGCCATTCTTATTCCACATTTTGCTAGAAGTTCTAGCTAAAGCAATTAGACAAGAAAAATAAAGGCATCCAAATAGAAAAAAGGACATAAAACTCTCATTATTTGCAGATGATATAAGCCTATATTTAGAAAACTCTGAAATGTGTATAATAAAACTACTTGAACTAATAAACAAGCTCAGCAAAGTGGCAAGATTCAAGGTCAACACACAAAAGTCAGTAACATTTTTGTACACCAGTATTGAATAATCTGAGGAGGAAATCGGAAAAATTCCATTTACAATAGCAAAATAAAAAAAGATTCAAATACATAGGAATCAATTTAATCAATGAAGTACAGAACCTATATGCAGAAAACTACAAAACAATGCTAAAAGAAACCAATGAAGACCTAAACAAATGGAAGGACATTCTGTGTTCATAGATTGAAAGACCACGTATTGTGAAGATGTCAATCCTACCCAAACTGATTTATTGTTTCAATGCAATACCAATCAAAATTCCAACAGCCTACTGTACAGAATTAGAAAAGGCAATTACCAAATTCATTTGGAAGGAAAAGGGCACCGGAATAGCCAAAAACGTTCTAAAAAAGAAGGGTGATATGGGAGGAATTTCACTGTCTGACCTTGAAACATATTGGAAAGCTATAGTGATCAAAACCTCATGGTATTCACATAAAAATAGACACATTGATCAGTGGAATAGAATTGAGAGTCCAGAAGTAAGACCTTACCTCTATGGCCAATTGGTTTTTGACAAACTTAATATGGCCTTGTTAACAGTACTAAAGTTACTAAACAGTCTCTTCAACAACTGGTGCTGGGAGAACTGGATAACCATAACCAAAAGAATGAAAGAGGATCCCTATCTCACTCCCTATACAAGAATCAACTCAAAATGGATCAAAGACCTAACTATAAAAGCTAGGACCATAAAACTACTAGAAGAAAATGTAGGGAAACATCTTAAAGACCTTGTGCTAGGTGGTGATTTTTTGCACCTTACACCCAAGAGCACAAGCAACAAAAGGAAAAAAATATAGATTACTGGGATCTCCTCAAAGTTAAACACTTTTGCACCTCCCAGGACTTTGTCAAAAGGATGAAAAGGCAGCCAACTCAATTGAAGAAAATATTTGGAAATCACATATTCAGTAAGTGTTGAATATTCATAATATATAAAGGGATGCTACAACTCAACAATTAAAAGACAAATGACCTGATTAAAAAATGGGCAAAAGACATTTGGACATTTGTCCAAAGAAGAAATACAAATGGCAAAAACAGCACATGAAAAAATGTTCAACATCACTAACGATTAGGGAAATGCAAATCAAAGCTACAATGAGATATCATCTTACTTCTATTAAAATGTCCACTATTAAAAAGACAGAGAACTACAAGTGTTGAAGAGGATGTGGAGATATAGGAACGCTTCTTCACTGTTGGTGGGAATGTGGAATGGTACAGCCTCTATAGAGGACTGTTTGGCAGTTCCTAAAGAAGTTGAATATAGATTTGCCATGTGACCTGGCAATACCACTACTGGGTATATACCCGGAAGAACTGAGAGCAGTGACATGAACAGACATTTGCACACAGATATTCATAGTGATGTTATTCACAAGTGCCAAAATTTGGAAACAAGCCAGGGGTCCATCAACGGATGAATGGATAAACAAGTTGTGGTATGTTCACATGATGGAATATTATGCAGCTGTAGGAAGAAATGAAGTCATAAATCATATGACAACATGGATGACCTGGGAGGATACTATGTTGAGTGAAGCAAGCCACACACAAAAGGACAAATACTGTATGATTGCTCTACTATGAACTAAATATATTGTGTAATCTCATGGAGTTAAATAATTTGATTATGGGTCTCCAGAAAAGAAAATGAAGTTAGAGAATGGAAAGCTGAGGGTTAACTTGTACAGAATTTGTAAAACGGATGTATGTTAATCTTTGGCAATGAATAGAAAAGGTGAAAGCCCAACACAATGTTTGTAGCTAGCATTACTATTATGTGGGTATGAAAGTGGTTTAAAGGGAAAGTCTAAAGTCATTTATATTACTAAAAGGAAATGTAAGAAATCTAACATGGGACTGTATAGCATAGTAAAACCACATGTGAAATATGAATATATGTAAAATAGTACATATAAGACCATTTTTCTTTGAAACTGAACAAATGTATGTTAATACTACAAGATGTTAATATCAGACAAAAAAAAAAAACACATTATGCTAAGTGAAAGATACCAGACACAAAGTACTAGCTATTGTAGGACTCCATTTATATAAAATGTAAATATAAATCAAATTACAAGATGAAATTAGATTAGTGACTATGTGGGGCTGGGGAAGGACTGCTAAGGTTGTGGAGCTTTTCTTTTTGGAGTAATGAAATTGTTCTAAAATTTTTTGTGGTGATGAATGCACAATATTGTGATTATATTAAAAGCCATTGATTATACCTTTTGGATAGAATGTGTGCTATGTGAATATATCTCAATAAATCTGCTTGATAAATAAATAAATAATTGTGCAAAAATAGAAATAGCAGCAGGGGAAGCATAGAGAGATTGAGAAGTGAGGAATTTTCTTGTTTGTTTGCTTGTTTTTTGTTTATTATCATTATTGCTGAAATAATGAAAATGCTCTAATAATGACTGAAATGATGAATGCACAAATATGTGATTATACCAAATACCAATGATTGTATACTTTATTAATATGTATCAATAAAATTTATTTGTTTTAAAGAATTATCATGATTATTATATATTAGGCATTAAATGCAAATACAAGACTAAATTTACATCTAATTATGCTAAAATCAGTGACTTTTAGATTTTAGACATTGGACTTTGAAAAATATCCAATAAATATCATTAGACAGCAGCTGTTCTTAAAACAATGTTCTATCAACTTAGTTGTTGTTATAAATATTGGTTCATAATACAAATGCAAACATCTTAGATCCAAATAAACAATGCCACTTATTTTAAGGTTGTAGCAGAGACTACTTTTTGTTCCCTGAAATCAGTTTTCCCCATCTCCCATAAAGAAAGTTTTGTTTTGTAGCAGGATATGTAGCTACACCAGTAAAGATTATTTTTCCCAAGTTCTCTTGGAAATGTTGTGTGCAGCTTTCAAGAAATGCCCTTAGGAGAAGTGAGGATTGTGCCTTCTGCTTCTTTTTCCCTATCTTGCTCCTTAGAAAAATGTTTGTGGTGGTGAGTAATCTTGCACCATGATCACAAAAGCAATATCTTAGAGATGACAGAGCTACATGTTAGAATGACCTTGAGTGCTCCGTAAGAGCCCAGAACTACCACCTCCAGACTTAATGAGAGGACCAAACGTCTGTTTTCTTTATATGCTGTATTTGAATCTCTGTTACACATACCAAACCTGTATCCTAACTAAGAGAGAATTTGGTCCCGGAAGTGGGAGGCATACAGTGGTATGACATAAGCCTAGCAGTTGGGAGGCAAGAGGCAAAGATACTGATATTGGAGGTGAAAACATGGTGATCCTTGATATGTTGGGGCAAA
The DNA here is from genome assembly GCA_004027955.1 of Chaetophractus vellerosus. Classification (NCBI taxonomy): domain Eukaryota; kingdom Metazoa; phylum Chordata; class Mammalia; order Cingulata; family Chlamyphoridae; genus Chaetophractus; species Chaetophractus vellerosus. The sequence continues at coordinate 12,632 of PVKH010026452.1, forward strand.
GTGATGATATAACTGTGCTTGTAATATCTTAGAAGGTAGACTATGTGCTAACTGAGGCCATAACACAAGTGGAAGCCATAGGAAAGACTGCATTTTGATGTGTGTTGGCTGCTGCTTGCCCTTTGAGAAAAATCTTATGAAAGAGATGAACTCAGGCTAGAGTTAATACCTGCAAACAGAGGTGGAAAGGAATCCAGTTCTTCTAAGAAAGGCTCTTTGTGCCAGGCTAGCAAAGTAATTCACTAAGAGTCCTGTAACTTGAGGACTTGAAGGGTTGAAAAAGTCAAGTCCTTCTGTATTCCAAACCAAATCAGTTATAATTGGTGGCTTCAAAACCCACTGCCTTAGTAGGAGATAAGCCTGATGCCCTGCCAGAATTGGGTGCCAGACCAGAGGCAAAATAAAATTAAGGATATTGCTTTCCCACCCAAACCAAGTGGTTCATATAGCCTCAGTCTGAGTAGCTTCTATCCAGAGAGGGAGTGAACAAAGAACACAGGGTAGTAAGGAAAAGACAAGCATCTTCAGGCTTAAAAACTACATCTAGATTAGATCTTTGACTATAGTTACTTACATA